>JAHWFO010090407.1:0-15051 GCA_023313115.1 Rhysida immarginata | reverse complement strand
TGTTTTACTCAGGTGATATTTCTGAGTGACAAAAAATTAGCATCAGCTACAAAAAATCCTCTGAATGGTCTTAATATGTGGTGGATTTGCCTTTTTGTGAAATTACCTCAAAGATACGATTAGGCATCTTAGTAATTAATCCTTTAATCAATGAATGATCTAAATTTTCCCAAGCATCAATGATGGCACATCTCAAGTCAGAAGCATTTTTGTACTGACGATTGTTTTCATACACTTTTCGTGATAGCAACCCCCAAACATTCTCAATGGGATTCAAATCAGGTGACATAGCTGGCCATTGCAGAACAATGATGTTTTTTTCCTCAAACCACCGTGTTACAACATGTGCTTTGTGGATGGGAGCATTATCTTGCTGAAATACCCAATCATTTCCAGCCATAATTGGTCCAAAAACAGGGAAAATGTCTTTCAGTATTGACAAATACCCTTGTGCATTGATTCGTCCACTGAGAAATTTCAAGTCACAATTCTTCTGGAAACCAATTGCTCCCCAGATCATTACAGATCCACCGCCAAGCTGTCTTCGTGAAAGAACTTGTTTTTCTTTTCGCAAATCGTGAAAATAGTAAGAGAATCCATCTGGTCCGTCAAGGTTGAACTTCTTTTCATCTGTGAATATGACATTTTGCCATTCTGAAGTCCAACCCATGTATTTTCTGGCAAACTGAAGTCTGTTTTCTTGATGACGGTTAGTGAGTGGTGGCTTCCTCTTGATGTGCTGTCGCACAAGATGCGGGCAGTCATGGATCGCACGCTGAACGTTTCGCAGATTTGTGTCGAGCTGCAGTTCATCACGAATTTGTTTTGCTGTTTGACTCGAGTTGGATGCAGCTCTGAGAATCTGACAAACTGACCTTCCATTAAGGGCACGAGGTCTTCCAGAACCCTTGTAAAGTGCATATTCCTGAGGATTTCTCAAATAGTTGGAAATAGCCTTTGGGCTTCTCTTCAAACGACGCCCAATTTCACGAATAGAGATGTTTTCTTGTTTGAAGGCATCAATTTGACCTCTTTCATACTCTGACAGCACTGAACCACGTCCCATCTTGTTGTATGTTTATTAATTAAGTTTTTCACTTGTAGTAATTGCTCTTACTACATGATAAAGTAAATATATCACCCCTACTTGAGTTAAATGAGCTTAGCTTTAGGGCGAAACCATTTTTTTGTAGCTGATGCTAATTTTTTGTCACTCAGAAATATCACCTGAGTAAAACATTTTTTTTTTTAAATTATAAGTGGACATTCAATTTATTTTTATGAAGCTAGATTGTTTCTGAAGATATTAAGTGTCTGTATTCCAAAAGAGCATTTGGAATTTTGTTTCATTAAAAGAATTTCAGTGAAAATGATGGTGGTGCTAATTTTTTGTCACTGACTGTAATTCTAAAAAAATTATCAAAATATAACTTTTTATCATTGAGAATACATGGAGGAATTTATTGATACGCACTACCCGTTAGAGTCCGCCACTGATTTATGACGTGAACATGACGTCACACGCGTTACATGTTTTCCCCCGAACGGTCACTTCTTCCTGTTTTACGTTCTTTGGTCGAAAATGCTATGATGATCGCTGACCTCCAATAGGAGATAGCACTTGAAGAAGAAGATAATCCCCCTACCCCAACCATCAACCTTTTTTTGGTAGGCTAAAACACTTAAAATCTGATTATCAACTCGGTTTTTTTTATTTTTATAAAATTTTTAATTACTTTTCTTATGGAATAAACTATGGTTTAGTAAATCTATATTTTTATGTATTCTTATATAGAAAAAAATTAATACACATTCAAACATGCGTTTTGAAGTTGACAATTTTGCTAGATAGAGATATTATGAATTTGACTTTGCACTTATATATATGCTCGGTGGCTGAGAGGGTTAAGGAGCAGGTCTTTTCGCTGTCAGATCCAGCGAGTCGCGGTTTCGAATCCCGCCGAGGGCATGGATATTTGTTTGTTCTTTCTCTAACATTTCCTCTCGTGAGGATGGCATCAGGAAAGGCATCCGGCCGTAAAAATCATTGCCAAATCAAATAATTAACACAGCAACCCCACATGAAAATGGGAAGAACTGAAAGTAAACAGCAACTTATATATATGCAAAAAAAAATCGGGTGGCTTTGATGTATCAGTAGTCATGAATCCTTTAATATGTTACTTGACGAACTAGGAGGAGTAGAACCTCTTGAACTCTTTCTGTTTGTTTTTGTTTGACTCTTAATTTTTTCATTGCAATTGTTCAAAGTTTATATATAAAATAAATTGTATTTTCCTATTGTCATTTTTATGTTTTTTTTACTTTAATAAACTTTGGTAATTGCTATTTGATTTACAATACAAATGGTTGAATAAATATTTTCATGCTGGAAATCAGATAAGAAAAATAAGATAAAAACTAGTTGAAAATCAGATTTAAAGAAGGTTTAGGGTAGGGGGATTATAGCAAAGGTTAATTCTTTGGGATTTTTTACTGTGCTTACTGTCTGACCTAAATTAGTTTTTTAATCTTCCAACTTGGGGTTTGGGGTAGGGGAAGAGGAGCAATACCCTTCCCTCCCTTATTTTAGAATGGTTATTATATCTTCACGCATCCCCTACATAATGGTCATCTTTCCTGCCCGCAACTATAATTTTGACTATCATTAATTTTACAGTACATTCATTCATGACATATCATTTCAAGTTGTTTGATATATTGCATGCAATATTTCAGCATTGAAAGTTCCAATGGCCATAATGATGCTATTAAACCATGTACCTTTGAACCAATTTCGATTATCAATAATTTTACGTTATACTTATTTATGACACGTCATTCCAAGTTTGATATACACGGATTAGAATTAAAGTTAAGATTTCAAAAATCGATCATTTGAAAACTACTCGTCAGAATGACCTGATATTTTATCAGAATAATCGTGAGGCAATGGAATTTTGTTTGGTGAAGGAAAAAAAATAAGTCCAAAATCTGCCGATAGATGGTGCTGGCAGGCTAATGTCAGTAAAGCTCCATAAAAATATCAGTATTTATAAAGCTTTAAATGTCAGGGGGGAAACCAGAAATGAATTCGTGAAACACAGGAATGTTGATTAACTTAAGAATAAAATAAAACTCTTTTTCCACAACGAAACAGGAATTGAACAAACATAAAAAGAAAAAGACCGAAAATAAAATGAAAAAATACAACCTGAGTCTGTAAGCGCTTTTCGAAAGCTTTGCTTTCATCATTCAGCAGCCAAGGAGCCCCTCGAGAGAACTTGAGAGAACAGGAATGTTGTTAACCAAAAGGAAACATTAGGGTTCAGGGGTTTACAAAAATTTTATTAGCAAATAGACAGGAGTACGTGTTTACAACGACAACACTGAGAGTGCCAAAAAAACATGGAGTTTCATGGAGCAAACATCTTATTGATGATGAAGCATTCAAGCAAAGAGCTGGTGCTCTGCATTTTTATGGCAGCTATGTCTGCCTTGTGCATATCACGTATTAGTAATTTGCATATCTCCAGACAATGTAAAACCTGCCAGCACCATCTATCAGCAGATTTTGGAACTTTTTTCCTTTGCCAAACAAAATTCCATTGCCTCACGATTGTTCTGCTGCAATGTCAGGTCATTCTGACGAGTAGTATTCAAGTTATCAATATTTGAAATCGTAACGTTAATTACAATCACCCTGTATTACATGCCATATGTTATCATTGAAAATTTTTGAGGGTGTCATTCGCAGAACGATATTTATCAAAAGGTGAAAATAGTAATTTATAACTGCTTTTATCTCGCCATCATGATTTGTTTGATACATCACTTACTATATCTAAATACATTACTTAATACATTACTGACTAAACCTTGTCATTTGTGCCTGTGCTATTATACCAATTTAGATAATATTTCTGATTGGTTCCTGCCATAAACCATATTTATCGACTGACATAAACAGATTTTGTAAATCTTTCTTAGCTATGGAGGAGTTAGATTTGGAGACAGACAAACAGATAGACAGACATGTTTCCCCACACTGACAGCATAAAGCGCTTTCAATGCTTAATTATGCACGTCCCCACAAGGTTCTGATGGTAGAGGACTTTCAGCAAACGGAGGATATGCAACTCCTCGAGGGGCCAGCAAGATCTCCGTATATGAACCCGATTGGGCATGCATGAGAAAAATATTCATAATAACTTTTATGTGATCGTATTTTATCATTTCGAGTTGTTTGATATAAATCTTGCTATATCTTATCACTGAAATTTTAGAGAGTGTCATTAGAGCACGTGCCATTGTATCGATTATGCCTATCTTTCAAATAGTTCATTGGCAGAGCCATATTTATTAATTCGCGAAAACTTTAATTAATAACCGCTTATATCTCGTCTTTATGATTTGTTAGATGTATTAATTAATATATCTTAGCATTGAAAATTGCTAGTTGAGGTGATGAAGGTATCATTTATGCACGAGCTATTGAACCGATGTATATAATATTTGTGATTTGTTCGTGTCATGAACCATATTCATCGACTGACGAAAAAACAGATTTTGAAAATCTCTCATTGCTTTGGAGGAATCAGAGTTACGGACAGACAGACAGACAGACAGAAACGTTTCTCTACACAAATAGCATAAAGCACCTTTCGGTACTTAATAAATCATTAAGGAATGACAAAAAAGTACCGAAAGGCTAAACTAAACCAGTCGCGGAGCCATATTTATCAATTGGCGGAAGCAATTATTAATCATGCACATCCCCACAAAGTTCGGACATATCTTTGAACCAATTTGGATTACCATTAATTTTACGTTTTATTCGTTTATCTAATATCATTCCAAGTTGTTTGATATATAATATGCTAAGAAGGGTTCAATGAACCATAATCGTTCCACTAAACCAGGTGCCTTTGAATAAACTTCGACTATCATTAATTTTACGTTATATACATTCATGACACGTTATAACAAGTTTATTTGATATATGACTTGCCCTATTTTTATATTGAAAGTTTCCAATGGACCATAATGATACCATTAAACCAGGTACCTTTGAACGAATTTGGATTATCAATAATTTTAAGCTATATTTATTCATGGCACATGATTTTAAGTTGTGTGATATACCACATGCCGTTTCTTAGTACTGAAAGTTCCAATGAACCATAATGGTTCCACTAAAGCAGTTGCCTTTGAATCTATTTCGATTATCATTAATTTTACGTTAATAATCATTCATGACATATCATTCCAAGCGGTTTGATATATTACATGCCATATCTTATCACTGAAATTTTTTGAGTGTGTCATAAGGGTACCATTAAAGCACATGCCATTGTATCTATTATGACAATCTTCATAACACTTCATTCGCGGTACCATATAAATTTCTAGGAATTCATCTTTTTTATAATGTTTCCTGGGATGCCCATATCAATGACTTATCTTCTACTTTTGAACTAACGACTCAGTCTTTTCTCACGGCTTCATTTTCTGCCTAAAAACATTCTGCTGCTACTCTATTTTGCTCTCATTCAGCCATCACTTATTTACGGCCTTGAATTCTGGGGTATTAACACCACAACAAACTTAAAACGCTTACATCGTATTCAGAAATGGTTTATCAGAATTTTGTTTAAACTAAAAAAATCCGACCCCTTCTCCCATCTCTTTCCCTCAACAGGTATTATGCCTATTTCTCAATTGCACTCTTATTACCTTGCGCTCTTCATCTTCAAATCCTTAAATCACAAGCTCGTTTCTTCTCTTCCCCATAACTATTTCAACTCAAATCGTTAGGGCCTTATAACACTGGCCAACAAAATTTAAGATTTTTCTTATAACAAAATGAAAGTAGGTTATTTTTCGTAGTATTTTTTCTGCTGATTACGAATATAATTTTTAAATTCCTCTTGCACGCACAGCTTTCTTGTTTTACAATGAAACTTTTATAAATCATTCAGTGTTTCGGGCCTGGTAAATTTCTTTGCGCCCCAAAATACGGATACTTTAACATTGTAGCCGCTTCTCTTCACGCCCATTACTTTAACATAGAAATCTGGAAGTGCATAACTTGGAAATGGGACGTGCTTGAAAAAATCTAAAAGTAGATTCGGATTCTACATAGAAATTACTACTAAGAACACGTTTGACTAGTGTAATCTACGGAATAATGACTCTCTCACTTTCCATCTGATTAAAAGCTATTACCAATTTAAGAGTGTTACTAACGCAGGAATCAGAAATTACTAACAAACGAAATACGCTCTTCCCCTTCTTTATCCATTTTCAAAAGCAGACTGAAAAAACATTTCTCTAACGTCTCGCACAATCCATTTAATCCATCGCATTCATATGATCACTTATACTTGATTGTATTTCTTATTTTACCTCCATCCAGGGACCTAACTCGTCGGCCTTCGGCCATTCTGGCCCTGGTTGGATTCTGTAATAATCTTAATTAAATGAAATAAATAAAATATTTATCAACTGACGAAAAAAGTAATTCCTACCCAGGTATAGCATTTCGTTATGATGTGTTTCATGTATTATTTATTATATCTTCCTTTTGAAAATTGCTAGGCGGGAAAATAGAGGTACTATTTGTGCACGTGGCAATGAACCGATTTAGATAATAATTTGAATGGTTGGTGCCATGAACCATATTCATCGACTGACGAAAAGAGATTTTGAAAATCTTTCTTGGCCTCGGAGGAGTTAGAGTTACGGACGGACAGACAGACACAGACGTTTCCCCACATTGATAGCATAACGCAACTTTCGGTACTTAATAAATGTAAAACTTAAAAAAAAGTCATAAAAATGTATATTCATTTAAATACTAGTCGAACTTTTCTCGTAAGCAATTGACGAAAACTTGTCGTGACTTCTATAACTTTGGATTTCGGACAACACTAATTAGCATCAATAAAGAAATAAAAAACACAAATCCACAACTAGTTTAATGAAAGCTCGTATGTACAGTTCATTCCAAAATAGTTTTCACTTAGGTGAATGATGTTCGGCTTCCTTGCAATACATTAAAACAGTCTGATTAATCGCTCCAGGCAAGAAGTCGAGTACGAATCAAATTGGACGATGCCATTCACTGTTTCTCAACAACAGGGATAGATAGGCATAATGAGTGACGTCAAACTGTTTTAATTGAAATCTGATTGTGAGCCTTTAATAGGAAAGTTTTTCTTTATTGTTAATATATCAAGGTATATTATTATTATTTTAGCACAAATGCACTATAATAACGTGAAAACTACACGAGGAAGAAAACGATGAGTTGGCAAAGCAAGCTCATCAATATAATGGCGAATACACGAATTAAATCATATGTTTTTCATGAAATAATCAGTAGAAGAAAATTAACTTTATTAAGTTTTCTGCACATTTAACAAAATAATAATATATAATGTATTTATCCATTATGGTATTTCAAGGGAATAGCTACCAATATTTCGAAATGAAATACAGTATCTTGTGGGTTTATGCTTAAAAAAACAACGTATTGGCAAAAAAAATTGTATTCTCATCCATGACGGGGAAAAATAATGTATAACAATACAATATCTTATATATGAAGAAAGCATTTATTTATGCAGCATACAATATGCTGTTTGCTATACGGTATATCGCAATGGCTTTCGGTATCTTATAAAACATGAGCATAATATATGGCGTTATGAACAATTTCGGTGTCAAAATATTACAGAAATTAAAAAGTAATAAGTAAAAATATCAATGTTCGAAATACAGAAAAAATAAATAAATAAACTAAATATTTATGGATGAAAATAGGAAAGAAAATCCCACAGCTTGGATTCGAACCGGGAAATAAAAGCTCTTCGAAGGTTCCCGGCTCGAATTCAGCCTGCGGAGTTTTCGTTCCTATTTTTATCAATAATTTAAACATCTGACGTTTTACGTAGGATAAAAGCCTTACGAACATTCTTGATATATTCTTAGATATTTATTGCTTTGTTTTCAATAAGTGCGTTAAATATTTCATCTGCAAAGTCGATCTTACTGAAATAAAAAGTAGCGATTAACTTTCTGAGTTAAAATACGGTAATTCTCCAACACAAAGTCATAAACCTCATCCCTACTTCCAATCTGGACGGCTAAGTCCATTTTAAACTTCTAAGATGTTCGTTCAAACAACTAGACTTTATAACCGATCAACTTCGCTTAGTTCAACTCCAGCCAAGCAAGTGAAAACGCTTTTGGAATGAACTGTACATTTTGCTGACTTTGTCAGCGTCTTCAGCGAGGAACCGTGGACAGTTTATAAATTGAACGTCAAGGGTATACAGAAAGGATAGCCTTTAAACATGGTGGTCCATTTAAGTGTAAGACTGGATTTATTTCGAAAACAAAGCCTTGTACGAAAAAATTGTCCAAAATCAAAAGTGAATAACTTCGCGGGGAAAATTCATTAGCCAAAAAATGAGCCCTCCTCCCTCCTTGCGAGGGGGGGAGGCGGGGTGTAAGTTTGAAATCTTACACAGTAACCCCTATTTTTAATAGTATACTAGTTGTTTACCTCGCTTACCTCGGACATGTGCTACGCTTGCAGTGGGTTTGTCTTATTTAATCAAATAAGAAAATAAAAAATCAATTTATTTATAAAAACTTTCATATTTTTAGTGAAAGTTCTATCACTATTTTTGATCAATTTCCCTTGTTCTTGAGGAATATCATGGATATAAATTTTTATATTACCTTCTAAATTTAGAACGTGATAAAGTGGCATAAAGTAGACTACACCATGAGAAAACACAGGTTCATTTAAAATTAAACCTACATGAGAAAACGATTGTCTTGACTCTTATTTTTAGTCATAGCAAATGAAGAAATAGTTGAAAATTGAAATCATTTGAGTCAAATCGATTCTTGGATTTATAACATTTTTGTTTGCCTCATTTACAATTTTTGTTGAATTAAATGTCTATGACATGATGTGACTATTAAGCGAGTTCCACATTGCAAAATTCAAATTCCTTATTAGCATGGCAATCATTCCTATGTTTATTTGAAGGATATGTGGTCGAACTCCTGATGGAGACAATGAATTCAGCAATTCTATTGTAACTTGATTAGATATTTGATCATTTGGATCTGCTACCACTGAGTCTTTACTTTTGAATGTAAATTTTCCCCCTTCCATTTGATCTATAATTTCGTTGTTCATTGTGAGAGCAGCAATATTTGTTGAGTATAATATTATTCGATTTGATAAATCATCAGATGAGAGTGATTGTATATCATCTTCAAAAATTGTAAAAATTTCATCAGTCTCAGGTGAGATAATCATTTCATTTGGAATTTCAATTAAATCACGATCAAAATTTTCAGTTCTAGAAAAATTTCCAGAACCAATTTTAAGAAACCACTCACTGAAATCGTCTTGATCTGCTTAAGAATATTTTGTAAAATGTTGCCATGAATTTGATGATTTGATGCATGCTTCATTAAATTCTGTTGATGTTCCCCTTGGAACTACTGGTATGCATTGTCGAAAATCTCCTCCAATGACTATTACCTTATTTCCAAATGGCTTGTCTCATTTAGTCGGATCGTTTTGAACTCCATCTCTCAAGAAATTATCGATGCATCTCAGTCTGTGTTTTGTTAACATTATTATTATTAATTACTATTATTACAGGATAAAAATACAAGAACATACAATTTAATATCTCCCTGAGGCATAGCCTGTACGGAAGGTTACAGGTGAACAATGGATTAAACTTAAACTAAAATATGTATTATTGTCAAAGCTTAATAAAGAAGAAGTACAAAAACAGGACTAATGGTGTTGTATCGGCAACTGTTTTATTTTCAGTTTTTGTTTATTACTATACGGCGAAGCCTTAATGAAGTAGGCAATGAATTAAATGCTTTTATCAGTTCTGTTCGAAGTGATCTAAGTCCTTAATTATTGTGGATTACAGGAAGAGTAATATTACCATTTCATCTTAAACTTAGTTGATGATTGTAACTTAGTGGATTCTCTGAAATGGTTCTGTGTGCATGCAAGTTTAATCTTTGAATATACTGGTCTTTAATATCTCTTATGTGTACGTTTTGTACAGGGTTTTAGCAGATTCAAGAAAGCCAGCAAAAGTAATGAATCTTAATGCTTTGTTCTGTAAAACTTGAAGCGGTTTAATGGGGAATCATATGAATTGCCCCAAATTTCAATGCAATAATTAATCCGACTATGTATAAATGAATTGTAAGTTATTTTAAGTAAAGGTAATGGCAAAAAATGCCTTGAATAAGCGAGAGCTCCAACATAGCTGGAAAAGCTGGCAATTACAGTTTTTACATGGGAGCTCCAGTTACAATGGGTATCAATAGTTATACCCAAAAATTTAGTTGATTCATTATATTGTATTGTAGCATTAAGTAGCTGTAAGTCATGAAGAGAATTTTTTTGACTCTGAGGAGTTTCAGTTCTCATATAATGGGTTTTATAACAATTAAATGTTAATCGATTATTATATGCCCACTTAGAATTAATATCCAGTTGCGCATGATGATAAATAATATCATAATTGCTTCCGGTATAAACAATGCCTGAGTCTTCTGCAAAAAATGCAGGATGTCCATACTCAATAACATTAGAAAGGTCATTTATAAAAATAAGGAATAGTAAGGGTCCTAAGATGGAACCCTGGGGAACACTGCAACTAGTAAATGCAACATCACTTAAAATAGAATCAATTTTAACAGTCTGTAGACGATAAGTGAGATAGCTGAAAAACCAATCATTGATAATACCCCTAAAACCGTGATATTGAAGTTTTAAACATAGAATTTCATGATTAATAGTATCAAAGGCTTTCTTAAAGTCGATGCATAATAAAATACATCTATCACTATCACTTAAAGCAGACTAGATTTTGTTAATTAATGAAGCAATAGCATCAACAGTGGAACAACCTTTTCTGAAACCATAATGACAGCGTAAAATAATTTTACACTTATCCAAAAAATTAACAATATGATTATACATGAGTCTTTCAAAAATTATAGCAAAGACAGGCAAAATTGCAATCGGTCTATAATTTGAAGGTATATCGCCAGATTTAAAGAGAGGAATTACAATTACTTTCTTCATGCCTTCTGGGAAAATACCTTTCATAACAAATAGGTTGAAAATATGTGATAGAATTGGAGCCAAAATATGAGCAGAATCTTTCACAATCCTAGGATTTTTAAGGTCACAACCAGGACCTTTATTAAGATCCAAACTAATAATCACTGTTAATATTTGATTTTCGACAAAAGGATTACAAAAAAATATGCTGAATTTGTAAAGTCCATACAATTTAATGCATTATAGTCTGCATAACTATCACTATTAAATGCATGAGCAAGATTTTTGCTTACAGTTACAAAGTAGTTGTTATATGCATTACCTATTTCATACTTATTTGCTACAAAAGCACCATTCTGGGCAATGAGATTGAAATTCTTTAGATCGGAGATGTTCTTACCAAGACTGCTATTTATAAGTTTCCAAAATTGCTTAGAATTATTGGAATACCTACTAAATTCTGAGTGAAAGTAATTTTTCTTTGCAGATCTCAACAATGTAACTAAGTTATTTGAGTATTTACGATAAGAATCAGCAGCAGTTGAGTCAAAAGGATTACGCTTAACATAGGCCTATTTATTGGCTTTATTTTTAATAGATGTTAATAAGCCAGCAGTTATCCAAGGCTTTTTTGAAGTACTCCCAAATGTCTTATCAGAATAAAATTTTTTTGCTATACTGCTCACACTACAAACCAAAGAATCATAGGAGTTATTAGGATCTTGTATATCCAATATTTTATTTAAGTTCTCTGCTCTAAGAAAGTCAATTAAATAGTCCGGGTTATACTTCTTAAAGTCAAACTAATATTTAAATTTATTGTTACGTACAGGTGTTTGGTGACTTTTACCAAGTAGAAAAGTTAAGTCATGATCAGATATATCAATAAGAACTGTGCCGGAGATATAGTTGCGAAAATAAATATTACTCACAATATGATCTATGCATGAAGTAGTACTAATTGTAGTTCTTGTAGGCATAGTTATATAATTTATATAAAAGTTGCTATAAGAATTTGTTTATATTGGATACATTGTTTTGTTTCGTCTAAAATGTCAACATTAAAGTCACCAGCTATAACACACTTTGATTTTGTATTATTCGTTAATCTGATTCACTTTCTGAATCATTAAGGAATTCAGATAAAGCAGTTGGGAATTGTAGCGGTAAACAGCAGTAATGACAGTAATGTTATATTTTCCTTTATTCAAGATTTTTAGTGATATACTTTCAGAAAAATCTGATCTAAATTTGTTGTCTCTAACGTGGTAGGCAATATCTTTATGAATATAGATCACTATGCCACCACCTGATTTATTATCACGGCAGAAAGCTTCACTACTGTAATCAGGTACTTGATAACGTTGAAGATCGCAATGTTTAAACCAGGATTCACTTATTATGATATATGGCCATACATAGTTGGAAGAACACATAAAATCTTTAAAGTTTTCATTCCTAAAACTCTGAGCATTTAAGAATAGTATGGACAATCTATCACTACAGTCAGCAGATCCAGTGTCCAAACTATTTAATTTTTCAAAAAAATTCTGTGGATCAAGTGATTCGCAAGTTATATTGTCAAACTCAACAATATCAATCCAAGAGAATAACAGCAATGTACAAGTTAAAATAATGTTTGGAGATCCGATAATGACCTAATACTATGTTTACTGTTGTTATGCATAACATAAATCTCTCCGCCCAATGTCCAGCTGTTCTTGAAACGTTTGCTCTCACGTACGGCCTTGTAAAGCTCTGCTTTTGATGCTGTCAAATTCTCTGTGAAAATCATCCTAGTTTCTTTAAGCTTTGACTTATTTCTGTATACCAAGATCTTTGTTTCAAGAGAAGCAAAAGTTATCTTAACAGGTCTAGGTTTATTTGTCATTGCTTGATTTCCCAATCGGGTCACTTTTATAAATTTCTCTGGTTGCAGGTTGATTTCTAGTTTATCACTGAGTAGATGTCATACCTTCTGACCTGCGAATTCTGATGGTGATTCATTTAAATCATGTAAAATCAAATCTTTTTCCCGACTTTTTTGTTCAACATCATCAGCTTTGGATTCTAATGACTTAATACGTTTGTCCAAGTTATCAATAAATATTTTTTCTTGACTAAGACGTTCTTCCACAGCCACATTCACAGCATTGGTTTTCAAAGGAGTCAATATAACAATAACCTGAGGGTCCTTCTATGCGAGAGCTAAGTGTGTTGGTAAATTCTTGAGAACTTCATTCAATTGGGCAGTAATAGTCCCCTCTAAACGTGCAGTGATCGATGTCACTAATTCCTCCTTATCAACTGCTGTTAGGCGAGTCATTATAGTAGGCCGAGTAGTGTTGATTCGTCAGTGAGCGAAAGAGTTATTGGAGAAGCGCACGAGAGTGAAATAATTAAAGAGGCGGAGGAGAGGAGGAAGGAAAGGATAGGAGGAACAAGTGAGGGCTAAACGAGGGAAAACCAGGAATAGGGTCAAGGTCACCTAAATGGCGTGGGTGGGTTCAAAAGACTCACTGCGGGAAGAGGGGGGGGGGATGAAGTAAGACTCTAAAAAGAGCGGGGCATTAAGACGAGAGTTATAAAGTTAAAAATTTAGTTATTAAGACAAAAAGAAGGATGGAGCTGAGGGTAGCGGAGGAACAAAATAAATGAATAAACCAGTAAATAAATAAGTAGAAAATGAGGTAGATAACTAAATTAAAATTGAACGGACGATTGACAGTGGAAGTGGGTAAAAAAACGGACGAGCGAGATAGATGGGACTAAGAGAAAAAGGTAAAACGGAGGAGTAAATATAAAATTGAAAAGACAACTGACTGCACTGAAAGGATAAAGGGTGTTATATTTAGTGCGGAACCGGAGTGGTTGGAGGGAAAGGAGAAAACTTTACTACTTAAGTTTGAAAACACTCACCAACCGACTGTGGGCCTGTGACTAAACAGTTAGTTGAACTCTTGAATCTGCAGTTGTAGTATGTAGGCACAAATAAAGGTAGAGATTCAAGTAGAATGAAGAGGGTTTGGTTTGCTCTTTAAGTTACCAGGCTTGATTTGCTTTTCTTGAGCTTAGGCGTAGGATTCGCAACGAGTCAGCGGGATGAGGGTTGGTATTGTGGGGGGGGGACTTGGGAACTGGGGTGGGATATGGAGGGTTTGCAGATGCGTCTGCCCTGGACGAAAACTGAGACGAAAACTTTTCATTGTTACTCGAAAACATTGTTACTTCATCGATGATTATAAGTTTTGATTCTAAAAGATGTTTACCTTGAAGAGACGATGGCTAAAGTTTTGATGTTGAGTTTTCAAGCAACAGAACTGACAACATGAAACTGCTATCAACTGTTCTACCTTCTTTCATCAGTGTTGAAGCAATTCCAGTTTTAGCACATGGGAAAACTTTATCTCTATTTCCTTGGATGAAATTCATTGAAACTCTATAACCACCAGGTCCATCAAGATAGAATAATGGAGTTGCGGCATTTTCATCGTAAAGTGATTGAGTGATCCTGTCGAAAGCAGCTTTTTGTCAAGTATTTGAAGTTGGAATGAGTTGTTCTGCTTCTCTGCTCTATTCAGTTAGATTAAGATTACAAAATTAAAAATTATAAAATTTTACTCTTGAAATTTTCAAAAAGGCTCTAATTTTGCTATGAAAAATCTGATTGATACCATTTATACCTCGATGAATAGAGCTAATTCGAAGCTACATTTCACTCTTTATTTATTTATTTATTTTTTTTATGAATAGAGATCCAATACGTCCATCAAGGGCCTGTATGACCAGAGGCCGACGAGTTGGGCTCCTGGATAGACCTGGATTCATTCACGACTGCTGTATGTTGGTCGCAGCAGCCGGGGGGGGGGGGGGAAAGATTGTCTATCACGGATAGTCACCCATCCAGTGACGAGCCGTGC
>JAHWFO010090397.1:0-14451 GCA_023313115.1 Rhysida immarginata | reverse complement strand
CTGTACTGTTCTGACCTTTCTGTTTATTTATGTGGAGCTGATGTCGCTCCCACACCTCTCAAGAAGTCTATCTCTAGAAATAAAAGACGCAGTTCAAAATGACAGTTAAAATTCTAATATTACAAATAACTGCAATTAAACGGAAGTTATATTTACTAAAATACATTTTTATTTCGTCAAATATTTATTTCAATGCTCCTGACAAACTATTGAACAGTTTATTTATTTATTTATTTATTTATTTATTTATTTATTTACTAGCTGTTGCCCGCGACTTCGTCCGCGTTAAAGTCGAAATAGATAAAATCGCCTGCAAATATAGATTTATTTCCCGAGATTTCATGATGAGTCAGTGACGGGCATTTTCCTTTTATATTAAGACACTGCCCCAAATAAATCGATATCAGGAAGGAAAAATTAAATTACGACTATATTTTATGGTTGCATAGAATTAATGTGAAGGCCAAAATATTATGAAAAAGCTCAGTATTGGCCTACCAGTCTCTAAGAGTGAAGGCCTATATGTTCATTTCAGAAAGTCAATTTTTTGCTGAAATCGACTTAAAAACTCATTATTCGAAAAGATATGTTGAATTCTTGAAAAAAAAAATTCCATCTGTACGTATGTACGTGACCAATTTTGTGCAGCTGACTCCTCTGAAACGGCAAATAGCAGAACCAAATAAAAATTATACATACTTAGAGGGTACCCTAAATTGTGCCTTAGCGTATATTTTATATCAATTGTGTAAGGCTTTTCAAGATATTATTTTTTTTGGCTGTAGCGTTCAAACCAGCGAACGAAACTCAATAAACTCGACAAGTACGTACTCTTGTCATTAAGGTGAATTTTTTTATACATGACTTGTTTAATTGTGAAGAGCCGTTTTGGAGTTACCTCCTCCCCCAGACACGACCTTGTCAATTTTTTTTTCTTTATTTTTTTAAAATAATTCTCAGTTAGAGGGATCCTAAAACTATGCATTGACGCATTTTTTATGGAAATAGGCTAAGTCTTTTTAGAGAAATTAATTTTTTTTTTGGTAAAAATGAAGAAATGGCAGAAGCTTTCATTTCGTCACCCCAAACACAATGTAAACGACATCAACAGCTTTTCCTCTTATTTAAAAACACAATTTTCTTTTTTGAATCCGTATCATTATCTCGTGGTAGGCCTACCCGAATGTATCATACCGTCATACCAGTTTATTTGTTTTTACGTTCGTTGTTTTACCTTCGGGAGGCAAAATAAATAGAGTCAGGGCTGGGGACGCGAGAGCAATCGACATACAGTTGTCAATTAATATATGCAAACTTTGTTGTACTCGAAGAACTCGAAATATGCTCCGATCACGAAGTACTCGACATATGCATCTTGGCGACATCTGTTTGCACTTATTCTTCTTATATATAGATTCGTAAGGAACAAAACCATAATGCGATTTACTCGTTACGACATCTGTTGACATTATATTTTTGCTGGAACCAGTTGTTGTTTTTTTCCGTAGGAATGAGACTTTTTCCCACAGAAAAAAAGTATCCTATATGTTGACTCGGGTATTAAACAACCTTCACAGCAAATTTCAATTAAATCCCTTCAGTAGTTTTGGCGCCAGCCTCTAACATATAAACAGAGATACAGACAAACAGACAAAAATCTTAAAACTACTCTTTGGGTTTCTGTATCGTTTATAACCAAACAAAAATTCTAAAAACTGTTGTTTAAGATTCAGTGTCGTTTACAATACATGTAGCAATCACTTTTTCTCAAAAACATTCAATGCAAATTTTTCGCCTCGCTACTATTTTATTATATATATAGATTTATTTATTTTTTGCTGATTGAAAAATATTATTACATTATAATGATCATTGCGTCGATAAACAATACGCTATTTTAGTCTTTATTTTTATTAAATTGAAGTAATTCGACGTTACACATCAATTACAATATTTTGCTTTCGCTCTCGGCTATCTTCTCGCGATTTATACAAAATTTAATTTCTGAATGGCATTCCAACGCAATGAATATACGGATTTTTAATCTTGAAGACTAGCACACAATAAAAAACTTTTGTTAATTAAATAAGCAGTAAATAAGATTAAATTTCAATATGCATATAAAACTTTCTTTACCTTTTTTTGTTAGAAAAAGTCGATATATTGCTTCGGGAAATAATTTTATTTGATTGTAAAGGCGCCTTCAAAATTTAATTGAATCTATAGCTCTATACTCGCTTTGGTAAACGAAAAGAAATTGGAATTGAATTTCTTCGAGGAAGACTACTGATGCGATAAATTCCACCCGGCAAACAAAATTAGATACGGGCTCAACTGAATTCCTGGTCGTGTTCCTTACACAATCAACTTACTGATGTCTAGACTCCAAGGGTCTTCTGTTCTTTTCCAAACACAATTTACATTTCCTTTGCATTATGATAATTCTGTCTGGAAAAATCTAATTCCCGTTTCAATTTCCATGACTTACTTCCAGTGACCCTATTCACTCTTGATTTCAGATAATATATTCTTTGATCGGTTTAAAATAAAAACAAGACCCGTTCGGCAATTCATCTAAATAATCGCTCTTCATTAAAATTTTAAATGTCATGTATATAAAAACTTACTTTCTATATCAAAACAACATAAATTCATAACATTAAAAATTATAAATAATTAAACAATTTTTTTAGAGAAAAAAAAAATCAGAGAAATTCAATTTTTCAGTACTTCATTATTCAAATTGTTTCTAGTTGAGGTTATATAAACTGCAGGGTAAGCATAGAGTGTTTACCTGATAATGAAAATTAAAATAAATTGCCTGTAAAAATTAATAAAAACTCTGTAAATCTTTAACAAGAATAAACACCTGATCTTGGACAATATTGTAGGCGGAAAAAGATAGTAGCCAAATACAGCTGCCAGAAGGGTGAAGTGAAATAAGTATACCAGAAAGGAAGCGTCAAAAATATAACCCTCAAACAAAATCATGTAATCATTAACTGAAATCCCACTATAGATGTCTATGCCTCAAGTATACCAGCTTTGAAGATCTGTTTTACAGAAAATAGTGCAAAATTCCCAAAACGTTACGAGTTGCGTTAAAAAGTATCCCAAAATCTAAAATCACCTCCATCTAGTGCACAAGTTTACGCATTACAAATGATAAAATTAACATGATTCATCAATACAACAATGTGGGAGACTCTGTATAATAGATAGCTAAAATTTAGCTTTTAAGCCTGATTCCTACTGAACGGTTAGGACGGTAAAACTCAGCCGGTATTCCAAACAACCGTTATGACCGTTCACGGCAACAAAGTATGACCATTTTCACTGAACAGTAAAAGTTATCATTGTTTCAGTGATCATGGCCAAAGCAATCCCAGCATTCTTGTTTCATGTGCTCCGCTGTGATTGGCTGTTTTCATCAACGGCACGGTAGAGACGGCTAGAAAGTTCAGCATGCTGAACTTTCTATGCACTGCCACAAGACGGCAAAACCGGTTGCCCTTGAGATACGTTTCCATAGCAATTCCACCGGTACCGGCTGATTTTACCGTGCTTGCCGTCGAGTGGGAATCAACCTTTATAATAGCTTCTTCAATTGGTACCTAATAGAAAATTTATTAATTTCCGTGCATACATAAAAATATTTCACTTTTAGTGAAAAGAAATAGTAGTGTATTATAGCCCAAATTATAACTTTCGGAGCGTAAAACCATAATAAGCAGGGTGACCAGATTGGGCTATTTTCAGAAAGAACTGGCGACAATTTTAATTTAATTGTTTGGGCTACTGGGCGACATTTTGGTAATCCTGCTATTTTTCGGGCTATAACGATGTTAGTGAAAATGTTAGAAAAAACAAAGTAATTTTAAAAAAATTAATGCGAGATGACCAATCACAGATGCTCTTGATAATTCTTTGATTGGTGAATATTCTGCTTTTTGCGCGCTGGCATAACTAGTAAAGGCGTTTACTTTGCACACATGCATCTACTTGTTTACTAGGAAAGACTCGGAAACAACAATGGGAAATGGGCAAAGTATTCAAAGAAATATGTGAAGAAATGGGATGACCAGCTACATGGTAATTTATTAGTTTAAATTCATTTCGACAGAACGTAGATCAGGAATGATGAATATTTTATTCGAATTTACACAGATTGGATTCTGCATGCACCAAGCGATGACACTTTTGCATTTTTGCAAATACTATAAGGTGATAACCCGGGCGCATCTTGGTGATATACGTAAACATGCAGAGACGAAAATGCACAAAACCAATATCATTCCCAATTCAGGAGTCTTTTCAATTCTGAAACATGTGGAATCCAAACCTTCTGATGATTCACGAATCGTATCAGACAAAAAAGAAGGGAGCTGAAAATTGGGGACATTTTACAACGTGAAATGGGCGGGAAAAAGTCTTTTCAAATGCCTCGAATCAAGTGAATTGCCTTAGTTAATAACGTTTTGCCCCTATTTTGAAAACCTAATGTTAGATGATATTAGTGACAAATATTCATTGATGACTGATGAATCAACAGATGCATCTGTCAATAAGCTCTTATGCGTTTCTGTCATGCAATTTAGTTCGAGTTTAAAGAATTTGTCATTTGCTAGATTTGGTTGCTAAGAATGCCTTTTATGCTTTACCATGAAACATTGAATATTTAGTAAAGGACACTTATACCTGGTTTTCACAGTTCCAAGCGCCAGGCTCAGTACATACAAGTTTATCAGCTTCTAAATCGTGATAAAAATAGTGAAAAAGAATCTATAAAGATTCTCAGTCCCTCAGTAACAAGGTGGTTAGCAATTGCTTAGTTCACCAGTGTGATTCTTTAAAGTATCATTTTGAAATTGCCTCTCAGAAAGAGCGTTGCTACTCTGCACTTATTCTCTGCGATACGTATAAAGGTAATCTTCTTGTATTTAAAGCGTCTTCTTCCAATTTTATGTGAAATACGGAGAATTAACTAGCTTTTCCAAAAGCAGAACCTGATTTTATTATTTGAGGACCTTCAGATGTTCTATAGGCTTACGCTTAATCTCAGAAAAATAATTCAGCCATATTTTCTCAAGATAGTGAAATTCTCAATCATATTTTCTCAACCATAACTGATGATTTGGTGAGTTATGGTTTGACACTAGAAAACATTTACATTGGGCGTGACAGTGTAGACTATGGAAACATTTGTCAAATGGAACTGCGAACTTTTGATATTATTGAAAAGGAGACGAACGAGATGAAGGATCGGTGCAAACGTTTTTTGAAAACTGTTGCCAGTGAAAGTCAGAATAGGTTTAAAAATGCAAGAAAAAAATTTCAGCTCCTTGGTCTCGCTGACCCTAAAAAAAATCTGCAATGGTGAATTTAAAACGCATGATTTCTAAAATACTAGTGAAATGGTGAAGAATTCGAAAACCAATTTTAAAAAATTGTAGTGATGAATTGGCAACAGACGAATTCTGAAGATTTTTGGATTAGAGCTTTATAATATCAGATATTATAATATCAGGATGCAGATGGAAATTTTATATAAGCTTATGAAAATTTGGTAAAAGCTGGAATTCATTTATTAACCATTCCTATTTCAAATGCAGAAGTTGAAAGAGCATCTTCCTTTGTAAACTTATACAAAAGTTATATACGAGATCACATGACTACTATGCTTTTAAGGAATACTGTTCATAAAATCTAATCTTTCACGACTAAATAAATCTACGATGTAGTGAATTCGAACCACAAAAAGTTTATCAGATTCATTTATTAGCTAAATGTACTTAAATAAATTTATTCTTATTAAAAACCAACTGTAATAATTCTTTATGTTGTCAATGAATGGAAATTTAACAAAAACAATGTGAAAATCCAACAAGTGGCACCTTTTTCTGTAAAGAAATATTGTATGAAAGTAATAGGCTTTCATAACAAATTGGGCTACAGTTGAGCTAGTTTTTGTTCTTTGGGCTCCAGATGGCATTACCAATCTTGTAACACTGCTAATAAATAGTACAATCTGACAAACCCTGAATTGGACGAAAATATATGGACAATGGATCTTCCATAAATGGAGAGACATCAATTGGTGCGAAAAGAACAATTTCCCTGTCATCTGTGGAAACCCAACAAAACAGTGAATCTATTGTTAATGATGAACTGCAGCATTCAAGCAATTAACCATTTGGACGTTAAAATGATACTCGTTATGAACTCTGAGATGGTTTCCACGATGGAAAGTCGCCATTGGGAATACAGTGATATGTGATTGTTTTCTACATTTATTTGAGATATGTGCCACTTTGATGTCTTTGACCTTCCCGCAGTTGATAACACTGGTCAACAAATTTTTACAAAAGTCATGTTGCCAAAATAGATGGAGTCATTTTGTATCAATTTTTATGTGCTGAACACGAATATGACTGTGAAAATGCAAAATTGGCTCTAGTTTTTGTGTAATCTGCCAAAACAATTGTTTACATAACAAAATGCATGCCAATAGCTCTGGTCAACAACATTTGTGCTACTGGGGAAAATAGGTGTTCTAGACTAATTCGAGTGTGCTGATTCCAAATCTGAACTCCAAATTTCCCTATCACGATAGGATCTTGAGTTATAGAAATAGTTTAAATTTTAATGGTAGCCATTGTTTAAATTGGACATTATGAGACTGTTTTACACCACTGAAACTTAACATCCTGACGTGATAGAGAAATTTGGAGTTCAGATTTTGAATAAAACACACAAATTAGTCTATATAGAATACCTACATTTGTCAAAGTTGCAGTTCTACTGATAAATATACACGTTGAAACGTACAAAATGATCTATATGAAATATCTCAAAAGATAGAGCCAATTTGAAAAAACTGATGTCATATTCGGAATCAGTGCAACAAATTTACCATAAAATGACTTTTAAATGATTGGCAGCAAAATGTGTGTTGACCAGTGTAATTTTCGAAGTGAAAGGGAGGAAACTATTAATTACTCCATTCATTAATAGGCTTAATGAATGAGGCTTAAGATTACTAAGATAACTTACAAGGGGAGGACCAGGTCTGTTAAGCTTGGATTTAACTGAAATTTAAATATGTTGTTACGCACCCTTCCCACTATTATATGGCAAATAACTCATGCTAATGGGCATTAGTTTACGAGATATAATCATTTAAAGTTAGTTATGTAGGCTATTTATGTAAATTTACAAATTCAGAGAGGTTGCCATTCAAATAGTCAAGGTGGTCATGTGGATAAGTCGATAGATTCCAAAGCCAAAAGTCCCAGTTCAAATCCTGCTCCCTTCCTTATTTTTTAATTTTTTAAATGCGTTTTTGAACAAATTATATATGAAACTAATTTTAATTATTAAAAACATATTTTTATAAGTTTTTGGAATATTATATTTCATTTGCGGAAGATAATAAATTATTTATTTTTAATAAGATATTATTATTACACAGTGTGGATACAAAAATGAGCCCCCCCTCCTTTTATTTTCATAATCGAATCAGATATGTCAATTTTGATGATTCCAATGAGCAGGAAGTTGTGGGTGGCCTATCCCATGGTGCACTTTTTATCATCCCAAATATGTAAATTAGAACACAGTCAAATTCTATCTTAAAAACCGTAACAGATACACGAAAATTCCAATTGAAGACTTGTTCAGCATGGAATTCCGAACAAAACAAACAAAAAATTTCCAAAATCCGATCAACGGATCACCAACAATTACAATTTCAGGATCAGTGTAGATTGTCGTCCTGGAATTTTTCAGTCTTGTGTATGCTAACACAGGCTTTTTATTTGCTTTTCTTCATGAAAGTGAATGTTATTATTTGGTAATGTTTGGTAATTTATTGATTTGCATGTTGAACATTCAAATGCCTTTGTGAAGTGCTTAGGGAGGTAACTAATAAATTCAACATGTGATTGTTGGAGTTACATGTAAAATAAATAATTTGTTACCTTCCTCAAATGAAATATAATATGCAATAAATTATAAAAATGTGTTTTTAATAGTTAAAATTAGTTTCATATACAATTTGTTCAAAAACATGTTAAAAAATTAAATGAAATTGGGAAAAGAGCAGGATTTGAACAGGGAACCTTTAACCACATTTTCCCTTCCCTTGATTATGCTTTAACATTGGAATCTATCGACTTATCCACATGACCACGTTGACTACTTGAATATCACACTCTGAATTTGTGTGAATTTGAATTTACATCAATAGGCTACATAACTAACTTTAAATGATTTTATCTCGTAAACCAATGGCTATTAGCATAAGTTACTATGCCATATAATAGTAGGAGAGGCGCGTAACAACATATTTAAATTTCAGTTAAATCCAAGCTTAACAGACCTGGTCCTCCCCTTGTTAGACTAACGAGGCTGCCGCTGACACATTGTTGACGAGATTTAAATTTTTTTCGCAGCCATGGACTTCTGTGCAGTTACCTTTAAAAAGATTGGGTGGCTTATGGAGAATAAGTTACATAGCCCCTTAATTAATTAATTTATACGCATGTTTCGAAGATGCAAACTGAAAGTAAACAACGGAGCTTAATATAGCGACAGAGAGTTCTTCGATGTTCACATAGAGGAAACAAAGCTCTTTAATTTAATAATATCGGGACTTCATATCCGAAATGACCTTTGTATAATTTTCAGGAGCGCGGTGCTTGTATTGTTTGAACATTAATTAATCATTAACAAAATTTGTTACTTTATTTTATAAAATTTCTGGTTTTATATCCCTATAGCCATCTTGTTATAATCTTAAACAAAGAAGAGAATTTTACATTCTTAATTCGTAAATAATAACAGAAGTGTTCTACTAACATTTTCAAAATTAAAAAGAAATCCCTAGGAACGTATAAAGGAAGTGTTAAATTGTTAAAGCAATTAAAATTAAATATAATTAGCGAATAATATATGTGTAATTACCTTAATGTACCCCGAAAGTGGAATAATGCTCTTTGTGGTTTATGCTTGGTTTAACGACTCACTAAACTGCAGGGGTCACATTAAGTCGCTGGTCAGAGTTTGAAATTTGGCCTAAGCACCGATTCTTTTAAGTTTAAAACTAGAGAATTACACAGGGGATTTAGGGCTTTATTTCTCTTCTGAAAGAATGCGTGATCACAAAAATTTCCCCTTTGAAACATTTCCACCATTCTCGATGGAATTTCAACTCTGGTTTTCGCATAATAGCTAGCAGTTATCTTTCGTAAAGTATACGAAATTGAGAAAGTAAAAAGAATTCAAAATACCATATTTTACAAAGTAATTTCTTTGTTTTAAAATAAGAAGTAAAATTAAGAATCATAACAGATGTCAGACAAAAATCGATTCCAAAAAATTGTCCTTTTCGTTTAATGATTAATTTTATTTACCTGTGGGATTATTATTAACAGTAAAGAAGAAAGCTCTGTTCGTTTTAGATTCGTGAAAAAAATATTAGGATTAACCGTCTTGACTATGGTATCTCCATATAAAGTAAACTGAAAAAACTTGATATTGTGTAAGATATTTTATATCATACAGAATAATAATAATATAAAATTTCTTTTGACATATGATTTGAAAAAAATTTCTTGATGTTGAGAATTACGACGTTTCGAAGCAAAAAGTTGTAATTCATCTGAATTCAGTTATTTTAGGTAGTTTTTGCCTCTTTTTATTTAAACTGAATCGACAATGAGAAAAACAACGATGGAAAAGGTAAATAAGCGGGAATTAAAATGAATTACAAATTTTTGGTTCGAAACGTCGTAATTCTCAGCATCATGAAAATTGTGCAACGTATGGCAGGTGATATATCATTTGATTGGAAATGATGAGAAAGGAAAGAAGATAGAGCTCTTTTATATTTTCTATACTACGATCGAGAAAATGAATTTTTTTTATAAAAACAAAATTGAGGGGTATTTTATCTCAACGTATTAATATTCAGCCAAGATCCTGCTCAAAATTATTTAAGACGTTTGGACTTTCAATTCAAAATTTGTTATGACATTTTGTTTGCATATTATCAGAATTCTTCAATATAACGAGATGGATTGGAATAGTTTTGTCATCTGAAAAAGATTATAGTTACAATCGAAAAGCTTAGTGAGTGAACCTACATTGAATTGTTTTTAGTTACTTTTTGTCTCCTTTTATTTACACTGAATCGAAATCAGAAAAACAACGAATGATGAGAATTCAGGTGAATTACAACTATTTGTTTCGAAGCGTCGTAATTCTTAGGATCATGAAGTTTTTTTCCAAATGCTGTGTGAAAAGAAATTTTGCTTATTCTACACCATAGTCTAATGAAAACTAGGCTATACTCTACAGTATCAGTTAACAGACTGCCCGTGCACTGCAGCATTCCGTTTAAATCACGTCAAAACGCGTTCGAGCGTGATCTGCGAATGGTAAACAATGCGGGGAAGCCTCGCTCGCTCAGACACACTACCTCAATTTCACGGCATATCACGATTCCTGGAATTTTTTGAAGCTACTCGTACTATATACATGTAGTACATAAATTCAGTATGATTTTAAACAGGCCTCTCCTTGGGAATGTGGGATCAACTTGATTGTGCTGCAAATACCATCATGCAAACACTAGCCGAAGGTTATCCCAAAGGTACAAATTTAAAGCATTTAGATGAGTGGACCTAGCAGGCCAAGCGATTGGACCTCCACGACAAATTCATGAGTAATTGATAATGCATGCATCATTGTAGGATAATTATATTTAACTAGCTGAAATACCCGACATCGCTCAGAGAAAAATATAGCCTTTTCATATTTATGTATATAGAAAATAGCTGAAGTACCCGGTATATTCCGGGCATCTGGAAAAAAGTGATATAAAATGACTGTTCTTTTAATATTTATTTCTAGCGGGCCATACCTAACAGCGTGCTAATGCTCGTACGTATTCAGCGTTAAGCGCTGAAGTCTATTTATGTGAGCCTCGTATATTGCCAAATCCGTTGCCCACATTTTATTTACATGTTAAAATGATGCGCACAGTTCTAAAAATCTGAAAACGCATACATTCCACTTCTAAGAAGAACTCTTTCCCTCGCTAAAAAAAAACTGTCTTCACGTTGGTTTCTTCACCATCTAGTGTTGATCCACAAAATCCCGAAAATCACTCGTTGTTATGGAAATCCCACGCTTACGCATGTGCAATCAATTTAAAATGAAAACGCAGAGGAAATTTTTAACATGGTTTGTTCGGTACAAATCAGTAGTAAAGTGGTGTTGTTTTAATTTTCTGAAATATTTACATTTTCTTTCTTTTAATCGAGAGACGAAAAATGAAGTTCTATATCATCTTTTTACAAAATCGTATCTATGACAGTTATTTGGATGCGACATGCGAGATTTTATACTAATTTATGAAATAATAATTGGAAAATTCTCCTAAAATTTTTTCACACCATTACCTCCGATATTGATAAATAAATAGAGAAAAATAGTAAAGAAAATTCCACGGCCTGGTCGCGAACCTGGGACCTTCCGGTTACCGTCCCGATGCTATAACCACTAAGCCACTACTAATAATAACATTCGCCATTTATAGCAAAGATAGTCCTGGCTTGCGAACAAGGAGCCGCGCTTTAACCTATGCTTTGATAGCGACAGCTTCCATATCCATCGTGGCTTAGTGGTTTTAGGATATCCACCCGAAGGTTCCTGATTCGAATCCAGGCCGTGGATTTTCTTTACTATTTTTCTCTATTTATTAATTTATGAAAATAAAAAAAAAATCCGATAAAAATACAGAAAAATTGATCCAGATAATCAAAAAAACTAAGCAAAACAGTTGATCTCGCTAATTGCCATCATCGTACCTATTTCATTATTCTAGACCAGGGCTGTCCAAGATTTCTGTCCGCGGGCAGCGCCCGTGCACGCGGGTAATCTTCCTTACCCCCCTCTTGCACATTACGTTGATCAGGTCCTTAAAGTCGAGTTGCTAATTATCAATTCGACATTGTAGAAAAAAGATAAAAAACGAGGCAGTTTACCATTATATTTCCTTCGTTTTAATGTGACAATTTTTTCGATGTTAGGTAGAATTGTATTTTTTTTCCTCGATAGAACACAATTGCATATTAAGCATTTCGAATCCGATCTGTGAACAATGAAAAAAAACAAATTTCATTTCTCTCACTCCGGTTTAATACTGATTCTGCATAGGAAAAACTATACCCACTCCCCTCTTGAGTTTTGGACTATCTTCTCGGCTTTGCCCGTGAGCTTTGTCCGCGAGCATTTTCTGTTGCACGCGGGCGACGTGCACGATTTGGACGGCTCTATCCTTTACCTATTTTTCCTACCGAAAAAACTGCAAGAAATCGTATATTTTTAGGGAGGGCCTTTGGAGCGCAAAGAGGTAAAAAATGAAAAAACGGGCAAATTATATGGTCCAAAAATCTTCGTCGTACGTGAATATGTGATTTTCTTCAAAATACTGTAGTAAGATATATTTCTTCATGTAAAATAAAATTTACCCTGTTTTGCTGTTTACGTTTATTTTAGGTATACCTGATCTTTGTGTGGGATCTGTTCCCGTGTAAACTGCACAGATTAGGGTTGACCAGTGTGAATGTCAAAATTACGCCTATTTGGGATTTTTTTGGATTTCTGCACCCCTAAAAATCGAATTTCAAAAACCAACAAATGCTCTTTTTTATATACGTCTTTTACAGCCTCGTGCGCAATTTTGAAGCTCACTTCATTTCCGCATTGGAGATGGGCAGCAAAAACACAAAACGGGGGCCAATCTTTGGGCACCCCGTGGTCCCCCTCACAAAGCGAAATTCGAAAAACACAAACTGTTTTTTGGGAAATATCCCCGAGAAGCTTCCCTCCGAGTTTCGTTGCTTTATCTTTATTTCCCGCGAAGTTGCATCAGAAATTCAGAAAATTTTGGAAAACTTTTAGTTTTCAATTTCTTTTTACATGAAAGAGCATTTCTTAAACTATTTTTCTATATAGTTGCCACCGTTGTTCAGACATTTGTCGTAGACGGAAACCAACTTTTCTATGCTCTCTTCATAGAAAGATGCCGCCAGTGAAGACAGCCATTTTGCAAAGCGATTTGTGATTGTCTCATGCAAAACAGTTTTAGAAATTTGTGGAAACTCATTACAAAGCATTCCTATTATGAACCATCTGTTTTCACGAATTTTCTCATTCACTTTTTCAACCAAATCATCATTGACACCAGAAGGCCGCCCACATCGTGCTTCGTCATGAACATTGGTTCGTCCATTATTGAACTGCCTAACCCACTTTCTCACCATCCCATCAGTCATTACATTTTCCCCATAAATCTCTACAAGTTGACGATGAAAATCTGCTGGCTAACATTCTTTGCGTTCAAAAACCGTATTACAGAACGCACTTCACAGTCCGCGGTCTCAGAAATTGTCTTAAACATTTTCAACGATCACTAACAAATGTAAACACCACAAAATGCGGCTGTAATGGCGTCAATGCAAAGATAATGAACCAGAGAGACAGTGTGCATGCTCGGAACTGCAACACAAGCTCTGCGGTGGCAGTAGAACGAAACAATACTTACTTTACGGACATATAAAGATAATTTTGTAGCTTATTACAGGGCACTCATGACCTATTTAAGGATGGCGCCACCGTTCCGCTATCTTGCCACTGGTAAATGTTTAGTAAAGCTGCATTACCTCTATTAAGTTTTTTAAGCATCAAGCTACTTCATAGTTATTTATTCACATGGAGAACTTGTACTAAATTTAGACTGGTATAACATATTAAATACTGTGCATTTGTGGCATTATAGGTCCAACTACTATTACTCTTATTTAAATAATTATCCTTCAAAAAAAAACCTTATTTAATTTAGAAACAACCAACTTACCGGTGAAAACTAATCCCAGAGTTTTTCCCGATAATTTTACAACTTCTTCCACATTTCTGCTCGCTCCTATGTGGCTCCAATGAGTCCGATGCTTCTTTCTGCCAGTGGCGAGATGGCTGTTCTGTAACTTCCGGTTTCTGCTCAGTAAGTGACGTTTTCCTATGAGCGCTCTAGCCTTACTTACCTTCCCTAATAGTGAATTCAATGATTCTATTTAGATTAAAATTATATGTAACAGATTGGATGCGCCGTTTGGTATGATGTAATCAGAGTCAATTTTGTAAATATACATGTAGTCATTTTTTTTGAAGCTGAATGTGATGGAGTCCAATGTTCGTTGATGCCTGCGATGGTATTGATGTTTGTTGGCCTTGAACCCAAATTTGATGTTTCCAGATGTTCAGTTACTATATTGAAACTTTGATGATATAGATCAGTTTCCAAAACAGGGGTTCGTAACATCTTTCAGGGGGTTCGCCAAAATTTTTCTGTAATGTATTGTATCAACACCTCCTAGAAAGAAAGCC
>JAHWFO010090366.1:52459-69754 GCA_023313115.1 Rhysida immarginata | reverse complement strand
GTTTTGGCAAATGAGCTATTGCGTCACAGCGCTGCCGCTAGAGGGCTCGATAGCTATAAAAAGGGAATGCAGGTGAGGTGAACCATCAGTTGCACTGTGTGTTTTTGCGACGATATGGGCACAAAACGTGATTTAACTGAGTTTGAACGTCGACGCGCGCAGTTTCGGAACTATTATCAGCAAAACAGCTGAACTTGTGAAGTGTTCAAGAGCAGCAGTTATTAATGTTTACAGAGAGTGGACTACCAAGCAAAAAACCGGCTCTCAACGTCAAGTGTGTGGTCGTCACAGGCTCCTCAATGCTCGAGCTGAAAGGAGAATGGCCAGAGTTGTCCAGGGCGACAGAAGAGCAACAGTGCGTCAAATAGCGGCAAATCTTAATCAAGGACAAACTGTGACCGCCTCTGAATGAACTGTTCGCCGCTCATTATACCGTTTAGGCTATAGAAGCCGACGACCAGTTCGAAAGCCTCTACTGTCAGCCTTGAACAAGAGCAGACGTCTCCAGTTCGCCAAGGAGCACAAGGATTGGACAGTAGATGACTGGAAAAGGGTCATGTGGTCCGATGAGTCACGATTTCAAATGCATCAAGCAGATGGCAGGGTTAGAATATGGAGAAAACAACACGAAAGCACGGACCCCACCTGCATCGCCACAACACTTCAAGCTGGTGGCGGCAGTATTATGGTTTGGGGGATGTTTTCATGGCATTGTTTGGGCCCTTTGATTCCTCTGCACGGACGTGTGCGTGCCCAAGATTATTTAAGTATTGTCGCAGATCAAGTACATCCGTTATGTTAATGGTGTACTCTGACGGGGATGGATACTTCCAGCAAGACAATGCTCCTTGTCATAAGGCTGGCATCGTCCTCAGATGGTTCGAAGAATATGCCGGAGAGTTTACCTTGCTTCATTGGCCTGCACAATCGCCAGATCTCAATCCCGCTGAGATTTTGTGGGATGAGATCGAACGGGCCATCAGGCTGCGGGATCCAGCACCATCAAATCTGCAGGAATTGGAAGGTGCAGTTCTTCAGAGTTGGTCTCAAATTCCTCCTACAACCTACCAACATCTCATAGAATCCATGCCCCGAAGAATGCAAGCAGTAATAAGAGCAAAAGGTGGCCCAACACTGTATTAAGGCGGTGGTCATAATAATTTGGCCACTCTGTGTATATTATAAGTTTTTGCAGGGGAGGGGATTTCAATTTTAATTCGGCTTTTACGAGTTCAACTTTTGCGAATTATGTATCTAGTAAAATTGTTAAAATCTAAGAAGCAATGACGGTTGGATTCTTGATTTGCCTATGGTTAAGTGACTCTTTAGTGCCAACGCCTGCCTCTTTCGTCGGTGGCGCATCAAGACGAGAGTTTACATTCTTGTATGCTCTCACATCACCGTTTCCGCAGCAGTAAAACTTGAATGTTTGGAGATTTCCTGCTTCCATTGATGTACTTCTAATGGATAGGCAAGGAAGAAGCATCCTCATTTGAAATTGGATTAATCGTTTAGAAAATCTTGTAGAATTAGGAAAAAAAGTATTGATATTAATCGACGATTTTATATCAATTTTCGCACGCGTTGTTTTAAATACTTCTTCAATAAAAATGATGAAGAACGCCTACAAAAATATTCGTTGTGAATAGTAGAACCGTAAGTTACACGTGTTTCACCTACAAGGAAAGAAGGTTGCTAGGGAGGAAGGTATAATAAAAAGTGTGTGGAGAAAAAATAAGGCGAGAGGATATAGGTTGTGTCGGTGTGTGTCACCCTGGCTATGTCACCCTGTCCTTTGGCTTTTTGTGGGGTGCTGGGTTTGTCTCGTGTCAACCGACGCCTCATTGGGTGCACGTGTTGCTGCCATCAACGTCTCTTCTATCGCCGTTATCGATTAGTGTCGAAAAAGGTCTTCGGCTGCAACCTCTCTTTTTTGTCCAACGACAGCCGACAACCTCCCGCTCTCTCTCTCTCTCTCTCTCTCTCTCTTTCTTTCTCTTTCTCTCTCTTTCTCTTGCTTTCTCTCTTGTCAACTTCTTTCTCTCTTCGTCTGTCTGGTACTGGACAATATAAGCTCTCACTACAAGATTATAATGTAATGCTGACTTCGTTCCACTGAATATAGAAGGTACTGCTATTTGATCTAATTATTGTATTATTATTACAAAGTGAGTTTCAAATAAATTAATTAACACGTCTTTCGGAAAAATATAGCTCGTGACATATATTTGTAAATTTAATTTTTTTTAAGCTTTTAATCATAAATAAATTATTTCAGCGAATATAAAATTTAGGTTATAAAGACACATTGTTTAAAAAACATCTTACATGGTTAATTTTGAACTGTTTCTTGATATTGTGATAGAGATATAAAGGGATTTGAGTTACAAATATTAGAAGTAAATATCAGGTTGTTGCAAAAGTTTTTTCCGGCTTTTTATTCCAACACAAAAACGATTGAACTTGAATGACAGATTCAGCTCATGCAGATGCTGGGCAATGGTTGAAAAGTGAACCTTGAACTGTTCTGCGAGTTCCCTCGTTGTTACATTGTGATCTTCATCAATTGCTTGGCATAGATCACCATCTGAAATCATGATTGGCCGACCAGAGAGGTGCATCTTGAACAGTGCTATACCGGCGATACCTTTCTTCTATTGTACGTAAACTAACAGTGCCATCACCTAAACGTTGGCAAATGTTTCGGTGACATTGCGCAGCACTGATCTTTCCAAAATACTCGTAGAAGATTATTGCTCAAATTTGCTCGCGTGAAAGGTCCATTTCAGACCGTTGATGGCACTCACAGATGTATAGTCAGAAAGTTGATTCTTGGGTGTAATATAGCAAAGATATTCAGGAATCGAATGCAATAATCTGTTTGAAAAAATATGAACACCCCCCCCTCGGAAAATGAGCCCTTCTTGGGCACGGGTTCTAGAACCGGAAGAAACTTTTTTAACAACCTGATATATTGTGAATTTTTGTGCGTATACTTAGTACATCACGCATTATTATTATTAATATACTTATTATTCTTTACGTATTATTGTTATTATTAAATAGATAGAAAGTAAAAAGGTTTTCAGAATAGAACTAAAATAATAAAAAATAAATTAGTAACTTTAGTTCTGTATCTGGTTCATCATCCATGGGAATCGGTTTGTGATCATAACACATGTCAAACTTTGCTTGACGTTTAGACCCTTGAAATTTGAGTTTTGAACGTTTTACACAATGAAGTTTAAGTTTGTCATCATTCAAAGTACCACACTAAGTACTTATTGTCCTTCCATTTAGAAATACTCTGTATACCAATTTTATTTGTACAATTTCATTGTTAATTATACTTTGCAAAAACGTTTAGCAATTCGAGTGGGGAAATTTAACTGGACATGCTCACTTTTTCTTTCGTTGGATAGAGTATAGTGAAATGTATTTAAAATCACAAACTTAATAATATCAAAATAATTAACTGAATTGGACGTGAATGTAAAGATGAACAAAAAAAGCTATAAGTCATATACAGGTTGGCCCAAAAATAACTTGCCCATTTTGACAGCTGATAACGGTTTTATTAATGAACAGATTATAATGATATTTTAAGAGTTCATATTGACATAATGCGGAAATGTTTCCAATCATAAAATATGCAAATTAGCTTATATAGTTTTTATTTTGCAGGATCATGTTATTCCTTACATTAGGTAAGAGGCATATTGGGAAACGACACTGTAAGGTGAAATGGAAGAGTACACTTTATCGCGCTCAATAGATAGGGACGTTAAAGTGGCGCCGACTTCAGGACAGAGGGAACTTTTGTATACCCATCTAGAAGAATGCCCAAAATAAAAAGATACTGTGAGAAATTTGAAAAAATATAGAATAAATATAGCGCATAGAAAAAATATTGAGGGAGCATGCCCCTCCCCAGCGTAATTTTTTTTTTGGGGGGGGGGGGAGAAAGTGTCATGCCCCCTCCCCTCCCAGATTCGGCCCCTATGGTAGAGAAAATATGCTTTATACCTTCATACGCGATCTGTGAGTTGCTTTTTTTCACCCAAGTCTGCTCGCAACCGCTCGTTGCATCCTATTGTTTAAGTTTAAGGATTTAAGAAAATTAGAGCATTTTAAAAAAAATTTCCCTACCTTTATCTACCTATTGAATGCGATAAAGTGAACTCTTCCATTTCTCCTTACAGTGTGAGAACTCTAACATTCCAATATGATGGCGCGCCGACATACATAACCATCCCTATAATACATTTCTTGGTTTCTGTTTTTACTAAAGACAGATTGATTGGACGAAACGTTCCAGTAGCGTGACTTCCTCGATCCCTGTGACTATTGGTTATGCGGATTAAAAAAAACACGGTTTATCTTACCAGACGAACAACTCTCTATGACCTGAAAGATTCCATAGCTCAAATCTCACAACCAATATTGCAATCTGCCGTTTTCAATATCGTTAACGGCTTAAATTTGTATTTGTGTTAAAAATATAAACCCCTTATTTGCATATTTTATGGTTCCCGCACTATGCCAATATAAACCTGTTAAAATATCATATCTGTTCAGTAATGAATCCGTTATCAGCTCTCAAAGTGGTGTTTTTGGGCCATCCTGTATATAACATTATATTTTTTAAACAAAAATTCATTTTACTTTGGGATAGAGCAGACCAGTTTTGATTATAAAGCCATCTTCAAAGCTCAATATGATATACACAAAAGTAAAATAAATGAAAGAAGAAAGAGGAACAATAAACCTGATCTATTTTGTGTAGATAAATTACAAACCAAAACATTTCGGTTATAGTTTCAAGAAAACCAGCTTTTTAAATGTTTCTATATACAGGGTGATTCAGTCAATTTCTGACCATTTCAGTACTATGATTTATTGACCCATTAATGTTTACAAACTTAGCATTTCAGTATGATATTTTAGGCAGTTCGAAGTTTTTATTCCCGTGGAAAAGTCTTGATGATATGCTCAATGTGGCCACCACAAACGTTTTGAACTGATCGCAGCCGAATGGTGAATTTGTTCATAACTCTATCCAGGATTTCTGCATCCACAAGGGTGCAGCAGTCGACGATGCTTTGTCGCAGCTGGTCTAGGGTTCTTGGTGCTGTAGTGAACACACTGTCTTTAAGGAACCCCTAGAGATAAAAATCACGTGGGTTTAGGTCAGGACTCTTGGGGGGCCAAAGAAAGCCACCCCCGAATCGTTCTGGAAACCTGTTTGAAATGACACGATTTCCAGTGTCTGTTAACTCTTGATAAACATGGATCTTATACGGGAACAGGTGTAAATCCTTTCTCAAAATTCGCCCCGTCATGGTATACGACAGCCCTTCTTCAATGGATAGGCGGCGAACAGATTTTTTGGTAAGGGAATCGACCAACCTTGTGCGAACATTTTCGACAACTTCGGCCGTTCGAACACGAGCTTAGCTCCCGCCTTTTTTCTTGCCTTTAACACATCCAGTGGCACGAAATTGCTTGACAAAATCCATGATTGCTTGCCTGCCTGGTGCGTCTCGACACTTATACTCCTTCCGGAACTTTCTTTGCACGGTTACAGGTGATTTTGTCTCGAAATACCATTTGACAACCTTGCATTTCTGCTCTGTTGATAAAGCGGGTGCCATTTTTCAACAATACGATTTTCATGCAGCGCCGTTGCAATAATACAAACTCCAACTATTTAGAAATTCGATATGGCGCTCAAATTTTTTCAATTGTTTATCCCTAATGCACGTCATTCGAGTGAAATGGTCAGAAATTGACTGAATCACCCTGTATTTCTTTGAAGAATATTGATTTACAATTCTATTAACAAATGATCTGGCGAAAATGTTTGACGATTTAATGAAAACCTTTTTCAAAAAAAAAGATGTTTTATACTTTTTTTCCCTCTTTTGTAAGAGGAAAGTTTTAAATGTAACTATTCTTAACGCTCTATCTGGTATGCTACTTTCTTATCAAAATTAGATAACGAGTTTAAAATCTCATTTTAACCTTATTGATTTTCAAATGTTTTTCAAATTTTGTCAGATGTACAAAACATCGAGAATAGTTATTGCTAATTATGTTAAGTTTGCTATATAATTTTATACCCTTTCGTTGGTATTCATAAGTCACAGTTTGCCGTTTTTCTCTTGATAATGAGAGTTGACAGTGGATTTATTCGCCATAAGGAAGCTCGGCCTTTATCTTGTTTCAAGTAAATTGTACCCCATTAACATAGTTCATTAAATTTCGGACCCCATGATGTCTTTTATTTTTTTTTTATTCGATCGTTTCCTTATTGCTATTGTTGTTTATCATTTAGTTAAAAAAATTTTATCTGCATTTTTATCATTATTATATAATGACTTTAGTGAATATTAAGAATAGACTTAACTACTTTGTTTATATCCATTTTGAAAGCGCCTATTATTCTTTGCTTTGTTGAGAGATATCTCCATATTGGATCGTCATTTTTGGGTATAAAACTTCGATAAAATCTCCTATGCGTTTCTACATTTCTAATTTCCGTACATAGAGTATCGTTTAACCGAATATCCTATTTCAGTTAATGTTTACTTAAAACGTTTTTCTGCATTTAATTCTAGTCATTTTAGAGTTTAAACAAAGGCATATATGCCCTTTAGTTTCCTTATAAAGTATTCATTATGTTGAATAATAATTTCAACTCTCGAGGGACTAAAGGAATTATTTTGTGAGATATAAACAAAAAAAATAACAGTGTTCTACCAACTTGAATTTCGACAGATATTTATTAGTGCATAATGGAAGGACATGTTAATGGATGGATGCAGCCTTGCGTTGAAAATGGTTTCGCTCAAATTGTCAGCCTGCTTTTCTCTTGCCTTGCTTCTTTTCTCGCAACCTCCACAATTTCCCAACTCCCAACCCACACCTAAAAATAATAAACCAATTAATTCTAAAAGAGATAATTAACCTCCATTAAATTAAAGCTTTTATAATTTTACCGCTCCGTATAAAAGGAATGAAATTTCCGGGTTCCTTTATGTTCTAATCGCCCAGAAGAAGGTAAAGTGTAGAAATTTGTCGGTGGCTCGTTTGCAGTGTGTATGTATGTAAGAATGTATGTGTGTGTATTCTTCGCGAAATCCATTTGGCAACGCCTCCGATAATTTTAAAGAACTTAGAAGATTTCTCGAAAGCTTAAATCCTGATCGAGGATGTGAAACTAATTTGAAGCATTTTAATAAAGAAAAAGGCCTACACAATTGCACTGGCTGTCATCATGACAGTTCTTAATTAGTTTAGTTGATATTTTATTTGAAATATCGCGTTTCTTCAATCCGCTTAATGAGTCGGAAATTTTCTTTACTTTAAAGTTTGATATCAGCTTTCCTCGTTTTCCAAAAGAAGACCATGACCACCGAATCTGGCAATCTAGTAGACCTGCATGTGCACTTTGGTAGAGTATTTTATCAGATATTGAACACTTTAGAGAGCTAGCCTTATGAACTTTCTAAATAGCATTAGGTTCTTTCACGCGAGTTTGGTTTTGTTCTGCAGTTTGACCTATTGCATCAAGTTCAAGTGAAGACTCTACGCTCCCAATCTGACTTTTCCATGAATATCTCAAATTATTCTTTTACTATTGGAGGCATATCATAATCTAGAAAGTCCTGATATTGTACAGTAGTCAAGGTTTTGTTGATTATGGACTCGAGCCAAATGTCTAAAAGCATTCCAAGCCATGTTATAACCTCTACCAAATATCATTGTCAAGGTTTGGTTTGGTTTGTTTGGTATTAACGTCCTTTTCAACTGCCATGGTCATTTCAGGACGGCGTTATAGGGGCCGCAAATTTTGCCTCGCAAGGGTTCTTTAACGTGCAGCCGGCAAACGACTACACGGGACCAACGGCTTTACTTGCCGAAGGAAGTGCGTGATCTCAGGATTTTCCCCCTGAAAAAATCCTCGTCGTCCTCGGCCGGGGTCGAACCCGCGTCCTCGGGCATCAGAGGCGATCACGCAACCCCCGAGCCACCGAGGCCGATCATTGTCAAGGCAATACTGTTCCCACGGACATCGTCTAAATTAGAGGCGTCAGATTTGCGGCTCGCGATATCTCTTAATGCTGACCGCAGCAAATTCAAAATATAGCTAGTGTATAGAATCTTAAAGATCTTAATTAGACGGCCTGTAAGAATCCTTATAAGCAGTGCTGTAACTCTCGCTTGTATTTAAGTGTCAAACTCGATAATTTGACACTTCTGATCTAGGAGATTGGTAATGGCCAGCAATGGTCAGCAATTTCCAGGAGAATGATAGAGTATGAATCTCCACTTTACTATGTTCAGCTTTTGTGAACAGCTGCGCGACCATAGAAGCTTATTGGTGAATGAGAGGATTCGACCGAATCGACGGATAATTTTGCTGTGTTTTGCATCTGAGATTAAATATGACATCTTTCAAATTCTTCGAGGAGCATTTCAGATGGGTGACCACAAAGAGCCCGAATGGTGGTCTGTTTTGACGCTCCTACATCTGAAGAAGGGCGGGACATTTTCAGTTCTTATCAGTAAATGTAAATTACTTTTTACCGTAAAAGTTCAAAGTGATACCGTCTGCTGAAAAAATCATGACTTACGTTTCTGGGATCTCTCAATTGATTTTGGTAATCGTCTTCAGAAAGCGGACGCAGAAACAACGCCGAACGAAGCTATGTCTCGCTGTAAAAATTACGCGACAAAAAACAATCACGTTGCGGAATGACGGTGACCTTTTGTCATCGCCAATATTCACCAAAATTGAATGATATTGCCCCTTCTTTCCAATTCTCGCTTCATGTGTAACAATGATGTGAAAATAACTGCAACGAAGTATCTACTAGCTTAGTCGTGCGATCCGGCAAATAGGCTTCTTATGCATTGTCATATCTCACAAACCTTTTTTACATTTATGGTTTTCTTTCTCCTGCTCACTCTCGTATAGTAATCTAAGAAACGCACCGATTGAATACATAAAAGTTTTAACACTAAACAAGTCCACATAAGTTTCTGGAGATAAGGACAACTTGAAAGTTTCACACTAAACTTTTATCAAATAAAGTCGTTTCAAAATTTTGTCAAAACTTGGTGATTGATTATAAGCAAGCGCCGTCGAGGTAAGGGAAAAAATATTTTTTCTGACATATGTGAAATCTATCGGAAAAGGAAACGTGATCGCATTGGCGATAAATTTTGATCAAATATTTATGCAGCACATTGAAAAGCGGCTCAGCGAATCGGGAATTAAAAACGAGGCTTGTTGTTTCACATAATATAATTATTCTCTATGACTTCCCCTCCTCCTTTTTAATGATAATAATGATGATGTCGCTATAATTATTCTCATTTTAAAAGAAATACGGAGTTTCTATTTTTGACATTCAAATTTCATTAAATTGATCAAGGGAAGAGCTGGGATGAAAAAAAAAAGAGAGGTCTTGAGGCAAAAGGAATTTCTCGACGCGCGATCTATTGATTTCCAATTTCAAGTGCTCGTTCTCTAAGTCGCCGGGGAGAAATTAACAACAGTGGAAAGATATCAAATATTTATTCGTTATTTCTTCTTTTATTCTTTTTAGTGTTGTCTCTGCTCGTGTCCACTTTTAGGTATACTATTTTGATTACCTATATGTCTGCTTTTCTTCTTTAATGCGCCAGGATTCGCTAACAAACAGCCGATAATTGGTTGTTCGAGGGCGATATCGATCAACGCCGAGTGTTCGCACTGATTATTAGAGGACAAGCAAAATGTTTAGAGCGAGAAAATAATAAAAGTTTTCTTGTCAAGTTCCCTTACATTTTACAACCAATTTCCACTTCCTAATGTGATTCACTGCCAAGTCAAGTATAATCGGCGTTAACTGCTATTTGAATGGAGCATGTAATTTGAAGTGAAAAGTTGCCAGGAGAGGCGAGCAAATTATTTAGTGCCTAACCGACAACATAAGTACTTACGTCTGCATATATATATATAAAAACAAAAGCGCACGCATTCATTGTATAATTTACTACTGAAATGAGTCGTCAGTAACGAAGAGGGAAGAAAAGTTATGTCCACGTTTTAAGAGTTAAAATTTTTCTCCCTGCAATTAACATGTTATGTATAAATGTTTTGTTCGATGTCAAGGTGTAATTGCTGTTTCGCACGGAACTGGGCTCTCCTCGGAAATAAATGTTTAATTAAGGGGTTCCTTTCGTTTTATTTATTTCTTTATTTATTTTGCGCGATTAAGTTCCTGCATATGCCTTCCTCAATCAAGCAAATGAATCTTTTTATTTTCCGGGGGAAATTTGTATTTACAGGGTGACAATAAATTATGGCAACTCATTGTGTACAAATTTTTTAATCTAAAAAACGAAAAGTAAAGCAATTGAACTTGAATGACCTGTTCATTCGGTTTCGAAGTGGGCTCCTTTGGCGGCGATACAGAGCCCCAAACGTGTCTTGAAATTTTCAGCAATGGGCCGCTAGTCATCGGCGACATTCGGTCTCATTCTTGGCGCAGGGATTTCTTCAGCGACTCCAAACTGTTGTGGCGTTTAGCACAGGTTCTGGCTTTCAAGATCGACCATACACCTAATCCATCGGATTGAGATCCGGCGAGTAGGGCGGCCACTGCTGAGATGTGATGAAATCCGGAAAATGGCTCTTGCACCACTCCTGCGTCATTTTCGCTCTGTGAGCTGGTGCAGAGTCTTGTTGAAAGGTCCAATCCGCATTGCCGAAATGCTGCCGAGCCCAAGGAAGTACCACAACCTCGAGAATGCCACGATGGTAAACTTGTTGGTTGATTATGACTCCTTAGTCCACGAAAACGAGGGGTGTCTTGCCGCTGGCGCAAATTCCTCCCCAGACCATCACGGACTGCGGATTTTGGCGACGTTCGATGACTGCAGAGGTGCCGGCTGCATCTGCTGACCACACTTTGTCGTTTTGGTGATTGTATGCCTGCTCCACAGTGAAGAGCTTCTCGTCTGTGAAGAGGATGCGCTTCCATTTCTCACCTGCTGCCCGACACTTGAGTTGGCGGCATCTGTGGAGTCGTACGCGAGTCTGTGAGAAGCTGGACTTTTTGGAGCTTGTAAGAGCTTGAGTTTGAGTTCCTCTGTTGCCATTTTCCGCACCGATTCGCGGTTGATTCCGGTCTCACGAGCGATTTGTCTCATTGAGACCGTCGTATTTGGCTGGACCCGCTTTTTGATGATTTTGCAGTTCCTGGACGTGTTGGTGGTACGCTGTCTTTCTCTTCCTGGACGGTCGCCTTCATGGCCAAGCTCTTTGAACCGTTTGACCGCTTTGGAGACGACGTCTCTGCCAACATTGAGCAAACGAACAATTTCACATTGACGCTTTCCTTGACGAAACAGCTCCAAAATTGCACTGAGTTTTCTTATATCTCAAAACACACACCAATTAACTCATAATAAGTTGAAACATGGACGACTTGCCCAAGAACGTGCAGTGATTGCAATGAATTAAAAATTATTTGGTGGCGCTTTAATATATTCGCACCTGGACGAGTCCATTTCTGTTACCATAATTTATTGTCACCCTGTATAGAATGAAATCCCAAATTTCATTCTCTAGTATCACTGTTTTTCGAATGAGCACTCAGCGTTAAAAGGATAGGGAGAGAATGATACCAAATTTTTATTCTTTTCAGTTTATAGCAGGTAAGTGGAGGGAATTTAAAATTTTTTAATTTAATTTTTATCAAAGAAATTACATGGTTGCTCGATAAACGTTCGTCAACACGCTTTTTGTAAAGACGGTAGATGATATTTTAGGTCGCCTTGTTTGTAGAATTCGAATCTGCTTTTAGAATTTTTCTATCACGTCACGTTTTCAAGTTCTGCGCATGTTAAAGTAACGCGTGTAAGGAGAAGCCGCTGCAGTGTTAAAGTATTCATATTTTGAGGCCTTAAGGAGACTTATCAGGCCCCAAACTCTGAATAATTAAAATCTTTTCCTTGAATACCAAGAAATCTGTACGTGCTAGAAAATTTTTTATGGCATTTGAAAGTAACGTGTTAAAATACTATAAGTACTCAACATTTTTTACATGATATTACCACATTAAGGCGTTCGCTTTTTTTCAGCCAATAACTGGTCATACGGAAATTTTTACCTGAAATTTAATATGCATTATAGGGAATATCTAAGGCACTGATTATGAAGAAAATATTATTTTAATTGTATCAGCTCTACTTTTTTTATTTAAAAGAAATTACGATTTTCTCCAAAAATACCATATTTTTTATAAGTTTCTTTGTTATTAAATGCTATGAAATGTCCTTTTATACGATTTTCTAGAATGAATGGCTTCAGATTGATCTCTTTATAAACGCCAACACTAATTGGCCTTCCTTGATAACGCTCTTCCTTTCTCTAATCTTGGTAAAAATTTTCACTCTGCTCTTCACTGAAATCGCCAAGATTTTCTGGGAATCGATCTAAACGAGACTGCAAATAATGAAGCTTGATACTCATGTTGCAGCCCAGATCTTTCAAATTAGACAGCACACACTCAACTAGCTCAGAATAGCTGTCCGACTTATTGTTTCCGAGAAAAATTTTAATCACCAAAACAAACGATTTCCAAGCTTTAGACTCGAGTTCATTCATTGAATTCACAAAGCTTGAGTTTTACAAGTTATCTAATTTGTGGTCCATCAAAAATGCCCTTTTTCAATTTTCTGTACTTAATCGTGCAAAATTATAAGAGGAAAAAGTTAAAAATATTTTTGTTGACCAGTGTAATAAAGATAGAGAAGTGAAATATTGCAAACTAAAAATATAAAGCTTCTTCGCGTTTGTTTGCAGAATTGCCCGGCATTCCGATAAACAGTGCAGCTATAGTAATCTGGTAAAATTACATCTGTCAATTGCGAAGAAACGAACTAGAGTGAATACTCGTAAACATGTATCACTTATCTCAGCTGTGCATGGGATTGTCCAGTCGATAGGAGCAGCGTTGGTCGCTGAGTTCAGAAAGTTAAAGCGTCACTAACAAAGGAACCATCCGAACTTGTATCTCACATTTTCTCATCAAAGTGAAATATGTTACTCATCTAAAGCTACTGTTGATGCTTGCTAAATAAGAAATCTACATATTTTGTTTCTTTCAATATAAATCGCGAAAACGAAAAAATTTGAGAGCACTTAGCCATACAAAGCCTCTATTGTTAGTCGCTCCAGTTTGGTGCGAAACTATGAGATACACGTTCGGGCGATTCCCTCGTATAAGTAGAGAGACAGAACTGCATGCGCTATGGGCATTCTGCTACAGCCACCAGCGCAGTAATTTGAACCGCGCTGATGAGATTATTTGGAGTTTGGAGAGTCAGTGCATCACAAGTTACCAATATCTTTTTTACTGTAGTTAGTTTTTCAGTCAGTGATCGTTCATTTGGACTCTTCTCCCCTATAGTCGAGATTCTTAACTAGATCTGATTTTCATCTTTCTGGTCCATATGAAGATGCACTGGTTTGAAGAATATTAGGCCATGATTCATGCCGTGACAATCTAGCAAGTGAACAGGAAAAGAGCCCTAAGGTTTATGTAGTAAAGTAGTAAGTGGTAGCTAAACATGTATAAGAAAGCATTGACCTGCTTAATAGCTCTATCTGTGTCTTTGTATGCAAGGTAATTCATCAGTAATTAGTTTTGTCCGGATTGGCTCAACGGGTTCGGTTAATGTGGTTATATCCGGTTGTATCGGTCTGTAGAGGAGCGAGATTCTAGAAAAGACCTATACGTTACTAAAAATTTTGGGCCGTATTGTCATTGAGGTTGCAATTTAGGGAGTCAATCAGGGATATTCTGGTATAAAATTTGTAAATGGCTAAAAAACTGTAGTGTCCTCACTATAGTCCTACCAGCGAATTATGAGAACTGTCAATCATTGCCTTACCAAGAAAAACAGCTAGGATAAAAAATAATCTCGCACTAAGGCCGTTGCTAAATGAATTACTGTTTAATTGGTGGCCCTTAAAAGGACCTTTTTTTGCAGTGAATGCAAAATTAATTTCCTCAGAAGATCCGAAATATTTTTTTTCTTTGACATGCTTGAGTACGTGGTGAACAAAGTTAACTTACAGCAGAAATATGAACAATAAATAAAGGATCTGTACAGTGAGGCTATGGCAAGTCCAGATTGGCTGATGAACTTAGCCAGCCTCATGACCACGTGATCTACTGCAGAGGGAGCGATTTTTTTTGACTTGTCTGTTGGGTCAAAATTTCCCGTTACGAGTTCAGCAATTGAGCTTTAGGAAGAGACGAAAATGTGTGCTGGTGATACAAGGATTAGCTTTAGGTGCTTGATTTACCTTGTTGGGAGGACAAAGCTGCATAAGCCTTACTAAAAATTCTTAGCTAGCAAAAGCATGCCGCGGCTTATTGGTTTTACCACTATCGCCTTCGGCGAATGAAGCCATATCTTTTGATCTTTTGAGCAGGAAGGATGAAATTTGATATTTAGCTTCCGCTGGGCAAGACCTATATTATTATGAACTAAGACATTTTCTTGAACTCATATCTCGCCACTTCACTAATCTACTTCTTTGCAGTGATTTTTTGTGAATAATTTTCATACATTGTCAATAAATAATTATCGAGGGAGGTGCGGCATTGCTTTCTGATTTCAGTTTCATTGTTAATCGCAAATTCTGTTAATTAGTATCCAGAGTTAAGTTTTTCCCCAATAACCACGATTCTCTTTAAGTCTGTAAGTCTCTAATTAAGCCTAAACTTGTCTGCCAAATTATTCAGTTTTATTTTTAATTGCCATGATGAGCTCAGTTTATGGTTTGTATCTGGCATCCTATTTAAAGTCAAACATGAGCAGACGTTGCTTTTTCAGGACACAAGCTAAAACTTGCGCAGACATCCACTTAACCTAAAGTGTGTTTTCCATTTAAAAGTAGAGATTTTGCAAACATAGACTCTACAGACTGAAGAAAACAGATATTTCATTAAGCTCATTTTATTAGTAAAAGTGCGCTCATAAATTGCTTCAAACAGTTTTATTATTTGCATTAAGTGGCTTTAACTTAGACATATTTAAAAGCTTATTTCTAATGCGAGGAATTTTGAAGCAATTATGGTTTAAAGTGAGGATTTTTTTTCAATTCTTTTTAATATTTATGCTTTTAGTTCTAAGCTTTAAAAAAGTCTGGAGTGAAGTTGTTTTTCGGGTGTTACTAACACACTAAAGTCGGCAACGATCTTTCTTCTTAAACATTATTCGACTTTAGGATTATGAACAACTTTTGAGCTTTTCTTTCAAGTTTTAATTTCTTTAATTTTTAAAATTTTTCTCTATTCTCTTCACTGTTGTCTTTCCGTTTTAATTTGTCTTCTGTTTTCCAAGGCGATTCGAAAATTTAATTGAAACGCTCCTGCCTTTTCGAATGGAATGACTTGAAATGGAATGACGGTAAGCTTTGCTAGTCATAAAAGGGGTTATAAACGTGAGTCGTTTTGTTTCCGGTGGCAATTACCAAGATCAGCTGTACGTCTTATTCGGAATTGCAAGTTTCCTAGAAAACGCATGGAGGAAAAGCTGGAGCTTCAAGAAAGGCAATGCGGCACACGCTAGGCGACGACTTTTAATTAGAAAAAAAAATCCGGTGGCCAGAGTGAGAATATTTGTGTCGGATGAAAAAGTGCGAGAAGAGAGAGTTATTAATAATAATGAAACGCAAGTTTAATAACAAGCACTAAAGACGATGACGATGCTTTTGTTTAAAGGAACGTCGGGGAAATTTTAGAAAAGCCTTTGGAAGAGTCCGTCGGACGTCGATGTGGGAGTGTGTGTGTGTGTGTGTGTGTGGTTGTGAGTGTACATGTGTGTTTGTGTTTTTCTTGTTACAAAGAAAGATAGGGAGTGAAAAGCCATGTCGAATTGACGTCACAGCATTCAAAACTTCACTTCCACTTGGCGGGCATCGTCGAAGTCGTTGTTGTTGAGTGTGTTATTGGCGACGATCTTGCTCGCCCATCAAGACCCAATGAAATGTCGATGGGCTTTCGAACACAAAGGAGGAACCGAAAAAAGTGTTTTTCTCGATTTCCCCCTCCTCAATCTTTCATCTAGTGTTTCGCCTTTTTTAAGTCTACGTCTTCCATCGAATCAGGGAATGATGGGGAAAGAGAAGGCGCTAAATTCGGAAGAGAGCCTTGTCAAATTACTTCGATTTTTTTGATGTTGTTGTTTTGTTTTTATTTTGGATTATTTTTCATTCCCGAGGCAATTGGATCGATTGGAATTTGGATGGAATAGGAGCTGATTGCGCATTGAAAAATTACAACTTCTTTCCTCCTTGAACAGTGTTATTATTATTTTCTCATAATAGATTGTAGTTCAGACTTAAAGTTGGAACTTTATTTATTCACATTTTATACAGATTAAATTTAAATATCTTAACGCAGCTCTTTAATGATTGCTTTTTATTGTAATAATTCTAAAAAAAATTTTATTAGAAGTAATTACTCTGTATAACATAAAAAATGTCCTTTAAATGAAAATATGTTTCTTGTATATTTTGGCTGAAAATAACGAATCTGTAATTATTTTTTTGTTTACCAAGCACCATTTTCCAAAAATTCCACATTTTAGCTTTTTACATATATGTATTGTGGCACATCTAGAAGCGCTATGCGACCAGTTCCTCATTCTGAAGATCTTCCTATATCTACAGCTCCAGATAAATCTACTGTTAGGAAGACACCTCCGATGACCCAAACCTACAAGATCCTGACTTTCAACCATCTACATCTATGACATGCTTACATCAGAAAATCACACAGGCAGAGCTTAACGATGGAATGGAAGTATGCTAACTGAATATTGCTGATCTGTTATCAGGGACACACCAACAGATGCCTACAAGAGGAAACTGCCAAAAAAATCATTTTAGTGTTTGCGTTTTCTATAATCAAGCCTCTGTTACATTTCTCTGAGAAGTGGGTCTCCTACAAAAACGGTACGTGATGGACCATTTTAGTTTTCATAGACTATGAATCAAGCACCTTTTTTTATACAGAATCGCATAGTTTCATCTAAAGGACAGAAAAAAAGTTCAAATTTGTTGTACAGTGTAATCTATATAAAATAATAAACTGACTGAGTGAGTGAGTGATCAACGCACAGCCCAAACCATAAGGCCTAGAAACTTGAAATTTTGTACAGAGGTTCTTTACAAGATATAAGTGAGCACCAAGAAGGGGTTTTTCGAAATTCAACCCATAA
>JAHWFO010090366.1:41996-52359 GCA_023313115.1 Rhysida immarginata | reverse complement strand
CAGTGTTTATCGAGGAGGCTAAGGAATCACACGGGTCTCCCTTGAGCTCCCTAAAAACGTCCAGACGACTGGCGAAAATTTGTGTTTGGCAAAAAAAGAGAAAGAACGAGTATTGATCAGTGAAATTTGCAACAGAAAGATAAAAAGCTATCTGGGCATTGGAAACATCTGAACAATGGAAGTTCCGCTAGAGCAGGAGGGTATAAGAGCTACGTCAAGGGCAAGGGAAATTTTAAAAGATAGGTCTAAAGTATCCAGTGATGCTCCCCGGGGGTGAAGATGGATAACATTTTAATCTGAGACAGAACAGCAAGAGGGTAAGTAAAGTCCCAGGCAAAGTGTGCAATATAAGTAGGTTCATTAAGAACGATGGTTCCATCCCACCTCTGAGAATTATAAAACAAAATTGAATTTGTAACAATACGTAGAATTCCTGTTGTTCGGGCTTTTCTTAGAAGGTAACATTTTCTTGGAAATATTTAATAATGATCAGTAACTGGAGATAATGGAGAGTTAACAGACTATTGAAAACGAGTGAAAGATGACAGAGGACGCAGCCCCTTCGTTCGAGCTACAGTTGACGACATAACCGATAACAAAGCATACTTGAACTCAACTCTTCAAACCAAACACCATAAGGTGTTATGGCCTATAATAATATTTCGAAGGATTATAACAATAATTCATATCTATCGAAATGCCAGCGAAGAAATGAATGAGTATTGGGCAGAGATGACAAAAAGTTATCCGGGCATCGGAAACATCTGAGCAACTGCTTCGTCTATAGACGGAAATTGTAGAATTACTGAAAACAAATTTATTATTTAACTTCATGAGGTTGTTCTGTTTAACCTAAAAATTGTAATTATCTCGCAACGCCGGGTGCCTCTGCTAGTCTTGAATATTTTTCATCTTTATTTGCTTGCGATCGAATGAATGTTAATGCGTATTTATTTATTTATTTAATATTTACATGCCATATAACACCATAGGTGCTAATTCAATATGAGCACGGCTGCATCAAAAGAATCATACAAAACATTACCATCATATTTTTTAAAGTATATCTACAATTATTATAAGAAAAATGAAAACCATCAAAATCATTATTTAACTTAAGAAAAAATATTTAAGATTCGAATCAAACGCTGAAATGAAAAATAATGATAAAATCCATAAATTAGAGGAAAATGGTCATTACAAAGACTAAAGGAAAGCATCTTAAAATTAATATAAGATAGAAATATAGAATGAGTAAAACTTCTTATAGGTGTAAAAAGAAAGAGTATTTTGATATACTCAGACCTTCTGAACTTGACATATAACTCTTTTTGACATTTCCAGAAAAGGAGTAAAGTTCAAATCAGTTTTAAAATATCGTATAAAGGCCACACGAGCAAAACGTCTTTGACACGCGCACTACTGGTCCAAATCGGTGAAGCTTAATTCAAGACGAGAAGGCCAACCACATTCTAAAGTTGAGAATATTTATAGGTTACCAAGATAACGAGTAAGGCGTTTATGCCACCTAAAAGAGCATATCCGTTCGAGTATCCGCCAGGCTATGCTATTAAAGGAAAGCCAAGAATCAAACAGTACATCCAAATCACAGATAGCAGAAGCAGTGTGAATAATAATGGGTGCCTTAATAAATTTTCGTGCTTCGAGTCCAGACTGTAGAAATTTATTATAAAATCTTGAGGATATGCGACAGTCTTGCGGCTTCATGTGCAGCATTTTTTAAGAAAGGTAATACTCAAACTTTGACCTTCCAATATATAATTTATGATTCTAAAACAGCGTTGGAAGGATCCAGTAGCTATGAAAACAAATCTGGAAAATTCCAACAGGCGCAGGGCCGAATCGGGGTTAAATATTTAAAACAAAGTTGTTTCTTTCAATATTAACATAACCTTAAGCCACAAAGAAGCAGGATAGAGATTTTAAAAGTATAAATTTTCCGTGCTTATTTACATTGACAATCAGATAGGTTGTTTGAAAATTTGGAAAAAATATTTATAAATCTACTTTGTAAAAATTCTTTCCAAACCTACAACTTATGAATATTTTATTATTCACCTGGGAACGAATGCTTTTTGTTGATTTTATTTTGTTCCATGAGTCCTAGAGCAATAATATTTTAGTGATTTTTTTTTTACTTTAAAATACATGCACATCTGAATAAGAATGGAACAAACTTTAGGAACTATCGTTAACTTTCGGCTTTAAAGGTGAATCATCGCGGCCAAGTTTGTAATTTCAGATCACATACTTCATGAAGTAAAGACGATAGAGAGCAAGGCAAGTTGTTAACGGTGCCTCAAATTTAACCACTAAGGTGATGAATGGCTATTTTATCGATGAAAAATGAACTTATAAGCACATCTTCCATAATGATGTTAATAATTTATTTGGTTTGAATGTAGAATTTCGCCGTTATTTTCGACTGGAAGGCTTAGAGGATCAATACCTTAATATAGTCTCGTAATCCTCGACACAATTATGCATACGTTTATATTCGAAGCCATAAATTTCTTAGAATTCTGCGTAAATCTTTCGAGACTGGGAATAAATTACGATGATTATTTAAGGAAGAGGCGCTCGTAAGCATGTTTTATGTGGAAAATAAAGTGAGGACACTGTTTTGGGTCCATTTCTAAGCACTGATGGCTGGGGGGAAAAATCAATTAATTTATAGCCTAGTTCTTAAATTTGAGCTTCAACGGGGATAATAAAAAATGCATAAGGGCAGCAGGTGAATAGGGCATTCCACCATTGAAGTTTTCTTGGAAAATAGAATTGATCTCGAAACAAGAGCATTCTTTCTCTCACCCGCTTGTGTTCTTGGAAAATAATTCCCGGGCAGTCCCAAAAGTGATAAAAAATGTTTATTGAATTAGGAACGATAATTTTTTATCGTTATGACCATTACAGTCCTTTTTTATCTTCCTCCTTTTCCTTAGAAAATATTTCTTTGCATGGAAGCCATCAATAATGAGTTTTCAATGACTGTATGAATATTGCATAAATAAAAATATATTGGTTAATAAAATAAATATAACATGTACATAATATAAGGTTATGAGGTAAAAAAGATTAAGTTACTAAACAAATTACTGTCTTTTACTTATAGCTAACTGAGCTATAAAACTTACGAGGGTTTTTATTGTGAGTATTATTAATAATGTTGATTGATAATCGATTTATGTCAAGTAGTGTTCAAGACTAACTCTTTTGATATTAGATATAGAATAGCATTCTGTTAGTATGTTCAAGGGCTTATTTCTAATAAGCGTTTTGTGAGCACCGTCTTTCACACTCCTCAACATAAGTTCAACGAACTCGACTCTGGATATATATCCCCATCTTTCTTGGAGTATTGTTGTAATTCACTTGTTCATTCCGTTCTCTATAATGATATGGTCTGTGGGGTTGAGAACATAAATTTCGACTCCGACTCTGGAAGTGCAAATTTCCGATTTCTTTCTAAATTGCCCGAATCCGATTTGGTTTCCATTTATCTGTTTATTTGTTTTTTTTATAATTTCTATTCTGACTCTGGAAAGATTTGTAATTATGATGCCGTCGTTAGTTTAAAAAGAAATTACGAGGAAGAAAGAGAGCCACGAACATGAGTATCCGATGGTAAGGGTAGTTCTTCTCTAGTAAGCACCAGAAAATCGATACACTTTCCCAAGCGATAGATGAGGCCATATTTGACGAAGGTCTTCCATGTTGCGACTTTGGCAGGCCGACCTAGGCGATTTTCTGGAGAGGCTGGTCACAATGGATGAATACTGCATGCACTATTATGACCCGAAAAACAAGCAACAGAGCAAGGAATGGAAACGTTCATCCATCATCATCACTTGTATCCGTAATCATCATCATCATCATCATCATTTATAAGTTTATCTAATTTAGGGCGGAGCAACTGCCCCGTCTCCTCCTGGCTAAGCCCATGGCAAAAAAAAAAATAACGAATTTGATTCGGAACTATTAACTAGATATTATGCCTCTTTAGAAATACTTTCGTTAGCGAAATAGATTCCATTTAGCGTTCTTAATAGTTTTCTGCAATACCTTTAACAGTTTCTGTTAATAATTAACATTGTTTTCGATTATCACCCAGAATTAATTACAATTTAATTTTAATATAAATTGCTTACTCATTCAAAATTAATAGGCTTCCTAAGCTTCTCAAAATCTAATTTACTTACATCACACTTGACTTCGAGAATCAAGAGCACTAATCATTTGCTTAATATCGTATGCAAAACAGTAGTGTACGCCCTACACAAGATGATAACCTTCTATAAAGCAAAAGAAAAAAATTACGCAGCACTTAGAAATGCAGAATTAGTCATATGGCTATGTAAGAGGAAGCCTCACCGTTGCTAAATTTTCGTTCAATTAGCTGATACTTGCATTACCGTGCTATAAATAGAGGGATTTCGCTTAGCGGTGTTCCTAAATTTGTATAAGAACATCTTTTGCGGCATCTTATGTTTCATTTCAGGATTGCGGAGTTTAATTCCTTATAATTTCGCCTGTAACCCCGGCTTTCAGAAAGAACTTTCGTGTTACATTCTGATTGCTTTCCGATTTTTTTCTGAATGTTTAATCAAAATTTTAGAAAATCCGCAGAACAGCGCATATCCTATGTAATAACATGGGAAACTGGATTTAACCAACACCTCCTAGAGAGAAGACCTGCGCACGGAAAATTCATACATAGTTACATCATCATAAGAAGAAGTCATTATTTAGGGCTTATTATAATTAGTAGAAATACGATTAACAATGACTTCTTATCTCAAACTGAAGAATAATCTTCAAACAAATCGAAATAACAAATTGAAAAGAGAAGGAAATATTCCGCGACCTGGATTCGAACCAGGGACCATGCCTATCGCTGGCAATGGTCCCTGTTCGAATCCAGGTCGCGGAAGTTTTCCTTCCCTTTTCAATTTATTAATTACTTATGATGATATAACGGTATATGACGTGTCCGTGCGCAGGCCTTCTCTCTAGGAGGTGTTGTTTTAACAAGCTTTCACAAGTACTCTCACATATCGGTACTAACAGATTTCAGAAATCTGAAAGCCTCCTCTTTCTAGCGGTGTATCTGTAAGAGATGTTACCATCGTTGTCTTTGCCGAATTGCTTGACAAATCTCATGAAAGGAATTTATTTCTGTTCAACGAAAACACGTCGTCAAAGAATGGATACATAATATTCTAAGGGAAAATTTTCGTTAATTTAAAAAAAAAATAACAGTCATCTTGAGACGAGTCTCGACTTCATTCTTAACTTTCAGTCTTATTAGCATTACCGAAAATTGTGCAATACTGCCAGATTAATTAAATGATTACCGTTTGAAGTGATTGAATTAAAATATGAACAATTTATAAGTGCCGATCTCTTTTTTGGTCGTATATAATTTTTTATGTAAATTGCCATTGGCAACATGCATCATGATAATTGGGACGGAAGGAAAAGACCGCACCAGAAGCCATAGAAGTGACATGAATATTCTCGAAACTTTTGGAGAACATTACGTCATAACTTTTCCCTTTTTAAATACTAACTGCAATGTGTGATCAGTCATATTCACGACAACATCGATCGAGGCAAGGCAGTGGGTCAACATATGCGCAATAGAACAAGCCACCAATTTGGAAGAAATTTATCTCAGCACGAAATAGCCAGGAATCTTGGATTTCTATCATCTACAGTTCATAATATTACTGTATTTTCCATCATCTACAGGACGAGAGGAAATACCACCATTCATAAAGGGCAAGGACGAAGACCAATTCAGACTGCTCGTGATCTTCGAATTTTCAGTGGTCACTGCATTAAAAATAGACATTCAACAGTGACAGAAATTGCGGAATGGGCTCGAGGATTCTATCAAAAACTTTTATCGTTGAATACTGTTCGCCACTGCATCACCTAATGTAAGTTGAAGCTCTATTATGCAAAACAAAAGATGTTCGTAAGCACACTGCAGCAACATAGGCGCCGGGATTGGGCACAAAGCCATCGGAAGTGGACTGATGCCCAGTGGCAACGTGTTTTGTGGTCCGATGAATCTATATTTACGGTTGTTGTTGGCGAAAATCGTCCGCGTGTACTTAGGACCAAAGAGGAAAAGGGCAATCCTGCCTGTTACCGACGTGCTGTACAGAAGCCAGCTTCAATAATGGCCTGAGGCTGCATGAGTGCCAATGGATTGGGAAACCTGCACATCTCCAATGGCACCGTTGATGCAGAATCACATATTGGAAGAAACTTCTCGGTGACGTCTTTTTGGAATCCGTCCCTTTCTATTTCAACAAGATAATGCTAAACCCCACACGGCTCGCATTATAGGACAGTGGCTACACAATAGACGAATTCGGGTGTTAAATTGGCCTGCGTGCGGTCCAGATTTGTCCTCAATAGAGAATATATGGCGAATTACTATGAGGAAGTTACGTCAACGACAACCCCGAACAGTTCAACAGCTGAAAACTTTTGTGCTGCAGGAACGGCAACAAATTCCGTTGCAGTAGACAGAAATTGGTCTCATCTGTTTCTCGACGGCTACAAAGCGTGATCAGAAGGACGGGAGATGTCAGCCAATGGTAATTCACCCACTGTCCCAGCATTTTTGGAGTGTGTTGCAACCGCCAGTTCGCAAAAAACTAATATTTATTACTATTAGTTAAATTTTTGGTGCCAAAATGTTTAATACCTACCCAATAAACTACCTTCTTTTGATATAAAATAAATTCATATGTCAGTGTATCAATATTTTGGTTGCATCGCATGTTTTCAACCTGTTCCAACTTTTATGGAAATGAGGTTCGTAATTTCTTGGCACTTAATCTCACTTTAGATGTAATTATCTGACTGGAGTTATTATATTACTTGGTAATCTGTTGTTGCAATTTACTCTTCTCTCAATGTCTTGAAGCAAAATTAGGCATCATTTGGTGTGGTCTAGCAGTCCCCGTTTCTTCTGTTGACACGCTTTGATCGACGAGGACCGCCTGGGAACTTCGATGATCACTGGATCACTCACCACTTGATGAGTTACAGTATTGCACTGGCGAAACTGATACAGCGCCGAGCGAAGGACTGCTTCCTCTGTCGCCTTTCCACTATTTCTCAATAGTCTGCTAACTCTCCATTATCTCCAGTTACTGCTCATTTTTAAGATTTTTAAGAAAATCTTAAATTCTAATAACTATCAATTCCAAGAAAAGCCAAAACGACAGGGATGCTATTTACTGTTAGAAATTCCGACGGCTTCTCACTGATTCTCACAGAGAAAGACCTTTCCAGCAGTATGCTGACGATCATTATGCAAAAAGTTGAAGTTATGATCAGGAAATTTGAAAGCCCGAAGAACATTGCATTTTATAAGAGGGCTTCGACGTAAGCATATAAGTTGTCTCCTCAAAGTGTTTTTGTTAATGAAATTTACATTACTGCAATACAATCATGACATTAATAAAAAAAAATATGTTCAGTCTTGACATTAATTTACATGTCTTAAAGAACGTTATATATAATTTTGATTAGTTGAACCTGGTAGATTTGTCCCTAATTTTTATAATTTTTACGATATCATTTTTAGAATTGTATTAATGTCACCATTGTTGATACAAACACGACCGGCCTATTGTTGCACAGATTTTACCTTGCATTGTTGGTCCGTGCATATTGTTGGTGAGATACCTTTTTTTACTATGCCCTGCCATCATTTTGAATATCGATTATTATCGATAATTATTATTTTTTCGAAATCTCATGTAGACAGTAACCTTCCTCTTGCTTTGAAGATCAAGTGTGCAAAATTTCATCAAGATCGGAATAAAAATGTAGATTTGTAGTATAAGAATTAAATACCCAAACATATATCAACTTACCTTAACATGGGGCACATTGACATATTTTCATAGTCAAATAAAAATATTTTACGGACAATAAGTTTCATATTTGAAAATGACTATTGGCCAATTAAAAAACAAATCAATAACTGTTAGTTCAAACTACTTTTAAATATCTAAAGTTTTAGAAAAAAAAGATTAGAAAAATTAAAAACTGAAAAATGTATCAACTATCCCTGGTCTCCTCTAAAAATTATAAATTATCCTACTCCGATAAGGCTCTACTAAGCATGGTATATCCGATTCCACTTGTAATTTTAAGCCGATTCCCGACCTCATAGCCAGGTTGCAGTACAAAGTCTTCATTTTGTCAGTCACGTTTCCTTTTATGTATGTTTAGAGACAGTAATTTATGATGAAGCAGCAGCAAACTTAAAATTTTATTCAGCTAAGAAAGTGAAAATAAGGGAACAAGCTAACCACTAATCTTTTGACATTCTTTTAAAAAGCAACTACATTTCTCGAAAGTAAAAAAATAAATTTTCACTGAACTTTCAGGTGAAGTATTTTTTTAAAAATAGAATGGGCTCTCATCAATCCGTTCGGGGATCTCTGTTGTTTTTCTCCAATACTTTGACGTCAGTAAGGTTATTAAGGGCGCGAGACACGTAGTTGCTACGTCATTTTGAAGCCAGCCCTTTCTCCCTCCTTCCCAGCGGTTATTATCGGCGAAGAGAGCATTAGGCAGCCGAGGGAGGTGGTGGAGGAGGAGGAGGAGGAGGTTCCCTGTTTCCGCAATTATGTTCTGACAGTCGCTTCATGTTAATTGGATGAGACATTATCGAGATATAATTCATAGGTAAAGGTTTTATTCGGAGCAATTAAGTAATTACGGGTCGAGCTCGGAAAAGATAATAGACTTGTTTAGGTTCTTGTTTTAAAACCTCGGCTCTGGCTTATTGGACAAGTACCTTCCTGAGGGGAGCAAAGGGTGAAGATGGCCGTGTCGCAACCCCAAAAAAGAAAAGAGGAAAGTTGAGAATGAGAGGACGAGGCTATCACTTACAAATGCTGGCAACGCTTATTATTTTTCCATAAAAAAAATTACACTGCGTGGATTTTTATTTTCTTATGGAGGGTGTTGAAGAAGATTGGAGCACGTTTCTTGTTTACTTCTAATTAAGGCGAAATAATTTTCCTTTTCTAATTGCGTTAAGGACTTTCCTTCGATGCTGAAGATGAAAAATGAGAAAATTTAAAAATACTTTGAAAAAATTTGTTAAATTTAAAAGTTAACGTAAAGTAATGGAATTTCCCTTACAGGGAATTTAAACAACCAGCCACCTGCCTTATAAAGAGAGCAAAAAATTGTGTTGGATGTTCTATCTCCGCCGCCTTCAATTAAAATTCTTTTTTAATTAAAAATGGCCGGAAAAAGAATGACCCTCTAATAATAGAAGGCAGAAAAGCCTAAAAAACATTCCCATGCGAAGTACGCAATCCAATATTTACTCTTAAGATTTATTTCATATGAGATTGAAAAAAAAACCCATGTAAATTAGCGTTTTAAAGAGTATGCCGAGGTTTGCTTTAAATTAACCAAGATTTGACTTGAATTTTTCATATTCTTCCATTTATTTTAAGATCTGCAATCATGTTTCATCCTTTTCTTTTTAAATACTCAGTATTTTATTAAAATGACATTTTACATATTTAAAAATTGTCCTGAAATTAAATCAAATTGTTCAATTATTCGATAAGTCATCATTTCAAAGAGGTGCTGTCGGAAAATTCCCGGACTGGAATTTCTCTGAATAGTTTGGCCAAACTTGAGTGAGGAGATAAAGTCACACGTTATGCTTGCTTATTGAATCACTCTATCACCGGGCATCGCGCTTTTTTATATTTCAAAGGGTTTCTTTCCCCCACGAACGCTGCGATAGATGGCAAAAGTGAGCAAACGAAGTTTTATAGATAACACGACTTATTATCCTTCCCACTCTCCATATAAGCTGGAGACGGCTCCTTGTGATTTCGTCTTGTATCCCAAATTAAAGTTGAAACTGAAAGGACGGCGCTTAAAGTGTCTGGTATCCAAACGGAATCTCTTGCGGTAATTACAGCGTTTAGGAAACCGATTTCCATCGTGCTTTTCAGGCGTGGAAAAACAGGTCGGTCGCTGTTTTTTCCAAGGATGAAACAGCCAAACTTAAGCCATATTAGAGTAGCATCCCTATATATGGATTACCATAAGGTTTTTATAAAAGTACAGAATGGCTGGCAGAATCACGTATAAGCGAGCACAGTTCCTGCGGTCGACTGAGAGGGTTTCAGTACACAGAAGCTTCCTTTGCATACAGCTATTCGCTTTGAGCTGCGCAACATTTTTACAATGCGACCGGTTCATATTTAGGGACTTTACCCTACTTTTTTTTGGATTAGATTTTATTTATGATTACATATACAGGATGTTTACGAAC
>JAHWFO010090366.1:10621-41596 GCA_023313115.1 Rhysida immarginata | reverse complement strand
GTTCGTAAACATCCTGTATATGTAATCATAAATAAAATCTAATCCAACATCGTTCTCACTGTATGAATCATGCCCTCATCATCTTCAAACTTTGTTTCGCTTAATTAGATCAAAAAGATGAAAATCTTCAGGAAACTAGCTGGGATTATACGAAGACGGAGGACACAGGCGAAAGTGCATTTTTCAGGTTTGCATAAATGTTCGTGCTGGAAATGCCTTGACTGGTGACTATGGCAGAACGCCGATCATACAACTCGTTTTGGGTTATGCTGAAGTTTTAGCTCTCTCAATTCAGCGATAAACGGTGTTCTATCGGCAACACAACTTCTATACACAGGGCCTTTCTCCGCAACCAATAATTCAATTACAGGCGCTATTTTAGCAGAATACTACAACTGCGCTATCTGCCGTGATAATCCGCAAATAAACACGGAAAATATTTCTATTTTATTATTACAACGCTTACATAACTTTCACCATGTTTGGGTCATGTTTGGTGGATGAAATCTTGTAATCAATATTTCAACTCTTTCCACTGATCCGATCTTGCTGAAATTTTTTTACATATACGTAAAGTCGGTGGTAATGCATGAATCAAAAAGAAAATTCCAGGAAAACTCCTGCGTTGTTTTTTGAAAAAGTTTTTTCATTCACTTGTTATTATTAACTGAGGAGAATAAAAAGCGGGGCATCTCCTTCTGAGCAACCTATATTTTCATAGCTCAAAATTATACTCGTATTTTAGTAGGTACTGGATAAAAAATCCAATTTTCAGTTTGGGGAACTTCCCCATGAAAATATAATATTTATGGATTTCTTCAGAGTAAAAGTAATATAAAAATTGATTAGGTTATAAAGTTTAAGTTTATTGATGATAAACAGCAAAAAGCCAGAAAGGATCAATATAAATGAGTAATAGGATGAAGTAGTGTCTTTTTTCAGAAAGAAAACGCAATAGAATTAATAAAACAATTTAAAAATGGGGAAAAGACGAAGACAAAGTAATTATGTTTAAATTATGTTAACAATAAAATGACAATAATAGCAATCAGGAGGGTTATCGTGTTTGTTATAAAGACACTGGATCCTTCAAGCGTTGGTTGCAAATCACTCTGTATAATGGTGGACGCTTGTTTTTGAGAGAGGACTTACAGACATCTAAGTGAAAATTGCATTTAATATTAATTAGAGAGTAATCAGCCTTATGATGAAAACAAGTAGTATAGCTTTCCTCGAGAAAAGAGTTGAACAAGGCTTTTTGTTTTCGAACATTTTTTGCGGCTCTCTGAGGGAAGAAAAAGATACTACGAAATCCAATTCCTTTCCTCTTATATTTGTTCCTGTATTTGCAGTACAGAATCTAATTTAGTTGTACCATCTGGAGTGTTGATTCTACACGAGGCTTTCCTACACAGGATACACTTATCCAGAACTTGCCATACGCAGTATATGCCCTAGAGAGACGTTTTTTTGACAATTGACTTCTAATAGATATTTATAATTAATTTTAAGTATGCCAAGAAAATAATGGGGAGTCAGTGATGCAGGAAATTAATTTTCCAACACACCATTAAGGAAACATGGCTTCCTTAAGAGAGAAGGAGGGAGGGAAGACACTCGCTTCAATGGCAGCGTCTGCTTTCATGGAATTTCCTTAATTGATTGGAACGGCAGCATTAAAAGAAGCGCAATTGGCAAAAAAAAAAGAAAAAAGAAGAGAAAAGAAGTCAAGAAAAAAGGAAAGAAACCTAGATGAATAAGTGGAAGTCAACTGGAGACAAAGGTGAAAATACTGAGGGGGAAAATGAGTAAGGAAGAGAGAACTTTAAGAAATTTTTATAAAGGAGATGGAAAACGAGGGAGAAGTAAAAAGTGGATGGAGAATTGGGGAAAAGGAGGAGCAGCAGAGAAGAAAACATTGTTTGGGGACATTTGAAAACACCCTTAAGTTATTAAGAAAATTAAATTCATTAAGTTTTAAATAATGAAGTGGATTTGGTGATTTTAATGCAGTCAGAGTCTTTAGTTTTTCAAAAGATCTTAAGCTTTTCTTTGACTATTCCGTTCTGCGAATACTTCTTATGTGGAGATAATGAAATCAAAGCTTGTTTGCTATCTCTTGAGAACAATTTATATTGGCAATAAATGCCTTTCTGGATTCAGAATTACAATTTCCTTCCTCTTTTGATTTTTTTTTTATCTCAAACGTCAGAAATTTGATCGCAATGCACCACATTTTTTTTATATCTAATTGAACATCGTTTGCATATCATTTCTTCCTCTCTAGAAATATTCTTGAATTATCATCTAATAACTTTTTGTTATAGTGGCATTGATTTAAGAGATGCTTTCTGAAATGTTTATGTTTATAATCACATTTTATATATAAAATATTTAATTTATAGCAAATTGGATTTTGTCTAATCATTAAAAAAAGACGACCCAGATTAAAAATACAGAGGTTGGACAAAATAATGGAAACCTTTCGTAAAGAAAGAAAAACCTTTCACCAATTTGGTGCAGGACCAAAGGCATGCAATAAAGTCTTGGATGGGGTTAATGGAATTTTATTCCATTCGTCAAGTAGAAACACGGAATACCGTGGTAGAAACCTTTCAGGTTCTTTAAGGGATGCATGATGGGGTACTGGCTCCTAGCTGTTTCCAAAATACATCAAAGTGGCTCCATAATCTAGAGAACTGGTGATTGTAAGAAATATTTATTTATTGACGTACACACATTAGCAGGGCGAAAATAAAAAATATCAACACTTATAAACAAATTAAAATAGATTTAATAATTAACAAGAATTAACAATAATTAATCCCCTGAGGAGGGTATAGGAAAGTAGCGGAAGCCATCTATTTTTACCCCGTTGTCTGCACTTTTTACCCCCCCCCCAATTTTTTTAATCAAAAAATTGATTTTCTCGAACGTAGTATTTAGAAACCGTAAAAGAGCTCTTATCTTCTTTCGTTTTTCATCATTTCCGAGCGAATGACGTATCACATGATATATGTTGCTGTAGTTCTAAAAGCAAATTGACAGCCACCCACCGCAACTTCCACCCTACTGGTACAAATTGGGCCAAACTTCACAGTAAAGTAGATTTTGCCTAGAGGAAGCTCCAAACTTCACTCCTTAATATATCTATATACCATACCACGTAGACCCAAATACCACCTACACCTTTTCATTCCTTTATATACCTAAATACCAAATTTCACTCCTTGGTTACTTCTAACTCCCACCCTCGTAACTCCGACCCTACTTTGCCAATCAAAATCAAATTAAATAGAGAAGGAGGACATGCCCTTGGTAAGCTACGTTCGGAATTTCAACTTTCTACGTGAAAAAATGTAAAAAATAAGATGGGGACAGACGGACATTGTGAAACCAATAAGTGTTCCGTTCTTCCGCTACTTAAATAATTACTTCGTGATTAATAAAAATAAAATTCCTAGAGAAATGACGTTCATTAAATTTTTTTAAATTGTAATTGTGGCGAGGTTGTTTTACAATTTTTGAAATTTGTAACTTAGGTAATACTAAGTAATAATTGACACTATTTTGGTGTGAAGAACCAAATGAAAGGAAAACTACCTTATCTTAACAAATACGATTTACTGATCACGAATCTGGTAGTCTTTCATCTGCAAATTGCGTTATTTCTAAAATAAATGTAGTTGAAGTTAAGAAAATCAATGTTTTTAAATATTTATTGAGCCATAATTTTACATGCTGATAAGAGAAAAGCTTTGGAACTAAGTTAAAACTTAAACTACTAACCTTACCTAAAGAATATTACTCTCTTCATCAGCATAAGATACTTTTCTTTTTATCTGGTTCTTCGTACCAAAATGGTGCCCATTGTGAGACTTAGTATAGTCCTCATCAGATAAGTTAAACCTCGACCTTGAAAGTCTAGGATTATTCTTGAAGCTAAAATGGAAGGCAAGAGGATGAAAAAAAATCTGATGAAGTACTAGTACTTACCTGCACTTATCTGATGAGGACTATAAATGCAACTAAACCTCAATCTGAACTCAATTTCTTTATGGTGTAAAAGTAATAAATTTCGCAAAGAATAAATAAATATTTATAAATTGTTCTAAAACCATAACAACTGAAAATTAAATAAACACGAAGGTATACTATTTTCCCCTCGAATATACTATTAAAAAGATTCACAGCTTGAAAATCTCTTTTGTATCCAAAGAGCAGTTGAAACAGGAATGAAACTTAAACATTCCTTATTAATGGTATATTTGAGGAGAAAAATAAAATTAAACTTTTTTATATTTAATTTTTAAATTCTATTTAGGAACAGTTTATATATGCTTATCTTTTGACAAATTTAAGTGGGCCTTCAATAATGCATTCTTTAATAAAGATAAATAAGAGGAACAATATAATGGTATAACACCAGCCAAGCTCTGTTTCAAATTTATTTTTTTTATTTTTATTTGTTTATTTTTAAAGGTGTAATCTATCTTTGTTCTCACTTATTGTCATGAGCCTTGGGTAATGACCGAAAGAGTGCGATCGCGCTTACAAATAGCGGAAATGAGATTCCTGAGAGGTGTGGCAGGTGTTATTCTACTAGATAGACTGCACAGCAGCACAATAAGGGAGTCTTTAGGTTTTGAGTTGCTACTTCTCCGCATTAAGAGTTCTCCGTTGCAGGTATGGCCGTGTTATACGGATGCCGCAAACTGGTCTTCCTAGGCACTTGCTATTTACCAAGCCGGTATCTAGACTACATGGTCTAGAATCAGGTGGCTAGACTACATGGAGAATCTGGATTCGAGTCGCTTGGGAATTACCATTGAGGACTTACGCCTGACGGCGGAAAATCGCGAGCGCCGGAGATCCTCCATAGGGCTGCTTCCCCCGCGACCCTAACGGATAAGCGGGTTTGAATATAATGGTATTATACGACGAACATTCGGCTTTACGCCATTTTGAATATAAATTTTAGGTTACAAAGACTCTTACATCTTTTTAAATTTCAAGAAACTTTGATAAAGGCGTACAGCCGAAACGTTCGTTCGTTCATTTACCATTATAATGTTCCTCTTCTTTATCTTTATTAAATAATGTATTATTGAAGACCCAATTCTGTATTATGATTTATAATAGTACAAAATAATTTGAAACAGAATAAATTTTATAGTTTTTAATTGAGGTCTAGTTTTAATTGCACTCATTGGCTATACATGGAAGTTCTATCTATGGGTCCAGGAGTTTTATATAAATATTTAGTTATCATCATAAGAGAGTAACAGTACACGATTTTAGTACAAATGGAAGATGGTGCAAAAGCACTGCAGGCAGTTTCTTAGCAGTTGCCTTCTTCTTAGATATCACAATCCTCTTTAATGCCAGTTTGCCCACTTAAACTTCTGTCCACTACAATGTTTACGTTTTAAACACAATGGCATAATTTTTACAACGTTCTCGTAACATCCCATAAAATAGAGGTTTGTGTCTTTTTGTCATTTTTGAAAATTGATAAGGTCAAACAATGTCTCTTGTACTGATGCCTGTTAATAGATGAAAAGAATACACACTACAGAGCGAAAACAAGAAATAGCAAACGGCGCTTACCATTTTGGAGAGTAAATATCAGACTGACTCACCTAGGGCATTTCCATTATTTTGTCCAAATATTCAGAGTGATTTACAGAGATAGCAGTGAGCGGAATGCTGCCATATTTGGTGTCTTCACGTTTTAGACCATTAGAAAAAGATTTGAGAAACCCATGAGTAAAATTTCCGTAATGCTGAACTCATAGGCAAGTAACATTGCATAAAACTATCTGTTTACGATCCAGCCGTAGATATTATTTGAACCTTTCTAAACGTGCGAACCTACGGCCATATGTGGCGGTTTTCCTCCCACTTGATATCTGTAATTTGCCTATTCTGTGCGTTTGCAATTTATCTAAATTTTAAAGTAAATTTTTAGGAGTTGATTTCTCGCATTGCTTACTTATTTTTTCTTTTGTTTTTTTTTCAGGTGAAATTACGTGAGAGGCAAAATTGGCCTGTACATCTCTGCCATGATCAGCACATGAAGGATGCTGGCTTTCCAACTCAAGCCAAGGATGTGCTGGTCTCACACGCGATGGCGACCGTCTTCGTTGCCCCGTTCTCGTGGTGGTGGTTCGGCGCGGTGCGTGCGCCATGAGGCTGTGTTGCTTTTGCTTTTGCCTCTCTTCTGGTGGCTCCACCAGCTCGTCTGGCAGGGCGTTGTAAGCAGCGTGTGGGCATGCAAAGGAGGCGCACGAGAGCTGCCTGCGCGCCGATGGCTAGTGCTCTTCATACTGTGTGCTGCTCACCGTACGTGCCTTGCCACATGTCCCCAGGGCTGCGACTGTAAGTGGAAATCCGGCAAAGAGACGGTGGAGTGCCGCAATGCTGGGTTCATCGACGTGCCAACAGACCTAGACCCCGGCACTCAAGTGATTGACATGGCACATAATAACCTGCAGGTGATACCCAAGGACACTTTTTTGAGTGCGGGGCTTCTCAACCTGCAGCGTATCTTTTTGCAGCATTGCAATCTCAAGCAGATCGACCAAGAGGCCTTTCGCCGACTGTCCAACTTGGTCGAGCTCGACATCAGTTACAACGAGATGACGTACGTTCCCACTGCCGCCTTCCGAGAAGTGCTCGATTTGAGACGCCTCTCCATGAGTAACAATCCACTAAGCAAGTTGGAGGATGAGGCCTTCGCCTCTTTGCCGTCCCTCACCACTCTGGACCTGAGTAACTGCCGCATAGCACAAGTGGCACCGCACGCATTTCGAGGGCTGGACAACCTCAGCCTCTTGAAATTAGACGGCAACCGAATCACCGTTTTGCTCCTGTCGACTGTCATGGCTTTGCGATCGTTGCACGGCATTCATTTGCATAACAATCCTTGGCTGTGCGACTGCCACCTGAGACCAACGAGGCAGTGGATGCTGAAGTATAACGTTCCCGTCACAGCCCCTCCTATGTGTTCCGGTCCCCCGAGACTATTAAATGTTTCCTGGGACAAATTACCTCTGGAAGACTATGCATGCGAAACAGAGGTCGAAACATCAGAAACTGATTTGGAAGTGCTAGAAGATGACAATGTGACGCTATCCTGTTGGATTACTGGCAACCCAGAACCGGCAGTCCGTTGGATATGGCAAAACCGTGTCATTGCAAATCTATCTGGTATGGCGAACGGGAAACAGATTTTTATTATTCACGAAGAAGGTTTAACTGAAAAAATAAATAATTTAACTATAATGTTTCTCCAAGTGGAAAACAGTGGTGTGTACAGTTGTGTTGCGGAGAATCGTGCAAATAGAGCTATGAAAAACATAACGCTTAACGTTCTTTCTAAAGTGGTGGAAGAAAACGGTTTAACAGTTGGTCAACTCTCAGGGATCGTGGTCGGTGGTGCGTTGTTTGTCTTGTTAATCATACTGCTGGTTAGTATCACGGTGATTAAATGCCGGCAGAAGCGCAAGCGAGAGCGTCAACGGATCGAGATTGACCATCACAAGCACATGAATTCTATAAATCACAAAGACGCTATTCTTACGTTAGAAAAGCACAGCTTGGCTTTCATGGGACCTAATCCGATTCAGAAACCTCCTAGATTAGGGTATTATCAAGGGGTTCCAACGACTGATTTGGACCACTACGAAAGGCCGTTTTTAGAAAACAGTGTGGGACCCGTTTGGGTGAAAAGTGAGCCGGTGGCATTCGCTGAAGAGGACGTCAAGCTGACGACTGTCGTCGAGGAGGACGAAGAGCGGTCGACGACAACGACGGCGGCGGCGGAGGTATCGAGCGAACAGGCCGACGAATTACTCGATCGTGATCGGCTGGCCGAGATCGAGAACAACATCCAGAACGAGAAGCAAAGGCTCAAGGAGTTGGACAACGTGCAACAACATTCGCCAACGAGAACTTCGGATTTTCTTTCGGCGGAGAAGACGGACAAAGGGCAACCGGAGTCTGAGGAGAAGACGTGGAAAGGCGACGAAGCGGGCGCAGCAGCAGTTCCTTCCCCTGACAAGTACAAAAGTGGTGGTAGTAGCATCACCACCGCCGCCGCCGCCGCAGCCTCGTCTTCTACATCTTCTTCTTCCTCTGCTCTGCCTGTGGATCCAACCAACAGCAGCAGCAGCAGCAACAGCAACCGAGCTCCTCCTCCAACGCCAGTGCTGCAGAGGAACAAGGTGCCTCTATTATCTCCTCCGCGAGGAGAGAAGTTCTGCAGCAGCATGGTGACAGTGTTCCGCAACGGCAAGGACGGCACGGAAGTGTGACAACGAGTTGGGAGGGGGAGAGGTGGTGAACCACGGACCCCCTCTCGTTCCCTCACTTGTCTGTTCCTAAGTGCAGGTTATGCAGTGACAACAGCAACTCTCTTGTAGATAATATTTCTTCTGTTTTTGGTTTACTTCTTTCCGTTCCTTGGTTTCCAGTTTTTTTTCCAGGTGCTGAAACACAGAATAAATAAATAAACAAGAATTAAGCGTTTAAAAAGGAAAAAAAAATAATAATGTTTCTTCAAGATGAAAAAAAAGATTTTCATTGTGCTCAAAGAAATAAATAAATAAAGAAAAAATAAATAAATAAACAAACACACAAAGAAAAAATTTACAAAAAATAAAAACAAACATTCTATCAGAAAAAATAAAAATAACAAAACATCTTTTTTATATCTTTAGTTTAAATCCGTATTCGTTATGTTTACGAAAGGGGGGGTAAAGAATTAAGACAAAACCAAATTGTGTAATTATTCAATATAAAAACAAAAAGAAAACTGTGGATTTAAATTGTTTCAAAAACTAGTTTGTTAAGAAGCAATATCCAAATCCATTCAATTGTCTTACAACATTTTCATTTTATATTCTTCTTCCTAAAAAAGATCGAAGCTTCGATCCATTGCGAAACTTCCTTTTGCAAAGATTATCCTAACTGTAGGCCTAAAATTAACCCCCCCCCCCCCCCACCACTTTGCTAACAAAATTTATAGATTTTCTTTTTTCTCGCAGAAGCTCGCTTTTCATAAAAATCAAAAATTCTATTCAAATGGCTTCTTTAAAAAACAAAGCAACCCGACTTTCAGTTCGACTTACTTTCGAAAGATATTAAGCAATTTGGAATATATATATTATCTGCTCAATTATTTTAGAAAATTAAATTATCATTCTATAGTCCAGTCCCGCTATCTATGAAATAAAAACGAAGCGCGCATGCTCAAGCGCGTTGAAAAAGAAACTGAAACCATTCTAAGGCATCTGCTTGTATTTTGTAACCCTCCACCAATGGAAAAATGCACAACAATTTTTAGTGACATAACTGAATTTTTTATGTCAAATTCTGATCAACTGATGGATTGAATACGACGTGTTTATTTAAAATTTCCGTAACCACACTCTTTAGTAACATACAAATAGATGTGCACTGAAGCTTATGGGGCAGATAAATTATCTGCAAACAGGATAATCTACCCAAGGAGTATTTTCGGAAGTATACTGTATGGACAAGTATTACATAAAAGGAATCTCAAAATATTATTTTATTATGATAAACATCAAGATAATCAATAAATATCCATTTTTTAACACTCCAGAGATGGCGCGCGGTCTCAGAGACCGCATCACTACATTTTCCATCGTGAATATCTTATGAATTTAAAAGAAAATAAAAATGACCACTTCTGTATTCTTCCATTTTGGACCCTTCTAGAAGTCAGAATGTCATAATTCGCGATTGCTTGCTTAGATTCATACAATAGGACGTGCGATCTCAGAGACCGCGCGCCACCAACATCGTTACTAAAAGATCATTTCATCGTTTCATTTATTAGTTTTGAATAATTTTAAACATCGAGAAACATTATTTTTTTAGTTTTTTTTTGTAATAAAAAATGGACATGTTTTATCCTCTGAGAAATGATTGCTATTTATTCATTTTTATTGTAGGAAAGTATATATACGGTATGTATGACAACTAAAAAAATAGTGCAAAAAATATCAATTTTCAACTATTTTATTTTTATAAATGCCTTTCCAAATTTAGTCATGTCTAATTTTGAGGAAAAAAGGAGGTTTATTTGTTTGTTTGTTTTTTTTGTTGTTTTTTTTATTTCTTTCTAAAAGTTGCGTTTTTTACAGAATATTAAAAAGTTTTTTGAGGTTTTCCATTATTAATGAGGTAAATTAAATGATAGATAAAAAAGATTTATGAATTTCATTTTTGAACATTAAAAAAAAGTAGTTTCAAAATGCGGTCTCATAGACCGCGCGCCGCCATCCATGTTACAAACACCCGCGCTATCTCTGGAGTGTTAAATATGTAAAATAAAAAAATATTGGCACTGCTATCATCAAATTAGTAACTTCTACGATTTAGAATTCAGTTGCGAAATAATCGATTTTCTAAATTAATCAGAACATGTTACAAATTTAACAAGTTGCTTTGGAATAGCATTCAAATAGTAATTTCATAATTTTTTTACAAACAAATATCTGAAGAGAAAGGGGTTTATTTCTTATGGTGAATTGGAGTGGCATGGTGTAAAGTTAAAACTAACGCATGAGCTTTTCGATTTTATTTCATTCTTACCGAGACTAGAGTATAGTACTAAAACCAAATAAATACAAATGAAAAAAAAAAAAACTATTTTTAATTCGACCCTCAAATTTTGGCAAAATAATTCAACACTCGAAGTCTCTAAAATTCAGAAGTCGGTTCTGCTCTTTTCTTCTTTTTTAGAAACTATTGCGAAGTTTTGTTTTACTCGAATACTTATTGAATGGATTTGGAACATAATGAAGATTTAAGAAAAAAAAAATCAGCAAACATCCTTTTTACTTGGAATTCAGGACTTTCTTGTACATTAACACATCCTTAACACCGACTCATAATCATCATCATCACCAGGAAATCTGCCAATTTTTTTTTCTTCTAAATCAATTACTAGCTCCGTTTAATGCTTTCATTTGAAATTTCAATAAGTTTTGGCCATATATCTACACCCTCTATTAATCTACGGGTAAAGTACCGTTTACAATTTGAATTAAAAAATTAAAAGAAATCCATAGAGAGAGAGAGAGAGAGAACGAGTAAGAGTTGGAATGAATAAACTGAAAGATTCTTAAAAATTGAAGGATTGTGATTGTAATAAATTCAAAAAATTTAAGTAAATCTCGCTTTTTTTTTTTTTAACAATTTTTCTTTTTGTATTTACGTCTTTTGGATTTATTAAATTTAATTAATCACTCCCCTATTTGTTCATCAACCATTTACAATTACATAGTATCCGGTGAGCGATTATTTTAATATTTCTATTAATAATAAACTTCGGTTCTATAGATTGAAATAAACTTCTTTTAATCAGAACCGAATATCTGATAATGTATTTGATTTCTTCCTTTAGACATAATATTTAGTTAGTATAGAAAGGAGTTTGAGTTGAGTTTTTGTTTTTACACAAAATAAAAAAAAAAAATTGGCAGATTTTAAATCATACGAGTTCATTTTAACTAACATTGTATACTTTTTAGATTTTTAACAAAACAAAAATAAAATGGCAAATTTTCATTGTGTGGTCTCTTATTCCTTAAATTATATGCTTAGTCTTTTACTTTTATTCAATTTCAGTTTACGTATTTAAGTGAAAAAATAATATAAAATTTAAAGAAAATATTTAAAAAGTATGTATTCAGCACTTTTAAACATTTGAAAAAGAAAACTAACTTAAAAAAAGTCGTATGGCTTTTTCTTATATACAGGGTGAGCGTAATTAAGTTCACAGTTCAGAAGATGACATTACTTGACATGCTCATTCTACAAACATTGGTGATAAAAACAAGACCGGCTGATTGCATCTCCCATTGCACATGAAAAAGCTAATCCTAGAGAAAGCAGGAGACACTTAAAGCATGTTGTTTTCTCCTTTTGTTTATTACTTCCTATGCAATGTTGTTTGTAGTGGAGACATTGTAAATATGGCGGAATTAAAACCCGCATCATATCCACAGAATCCCGACAGAAACACTCTATCTGTTGTTGAACACTATTTTGCGATTTCATCGCGTATCGCAAAATGAAGAACGACATATTAAACATATCTTGCGTAATTCGACGTTTTGATTTATTCAATGAAGTTGTCTCGTGACATCACATAAAAATCACTTACTCAAAGACGCCAATATTGCAAGGCAAATCATGGCCGAGAGTGCCGGGAATGCTTTATTGAAATTGTATCATCTGATACCGAAAATAATTTAAACCCAAACACAAGCAAACTTAACATATTTCTAATGCCTGTTTCTGAAAAACGTGGACAGGGAGTGCAGTATGTGCATGACAAAAAACCATCTTCATGGCATTTATGATTACTGAGCAACCCATCTTCCTTGCTCTTTACTTAGAGAGCGCCATTTGTTCCTCTAGCGGCAAATCGCACTCTTTTAAATATTTTTCTTCTTCAAAACAAATTCAATTGCTTCAAAAGTATTCATGCAGGATTTGAAATCGTTCTGGCCAATAGATCCTTATTGTAGAGCCTTTTGATTTGAAATATGAATTTTAATTATGCTCACCCTGTACATTCTGTTATCTGTATAAATTGTAACTCCATTAAAGGCAAATTGCAGTATCGAGGAGAGAGATATCCATATGGTAACGATTACAAGTCTGCTTCTGAATGTATCTGAACATAAAAGGAGAATATTTGGGGATGTTTAAACTAGTTTGTGAACAGCATAATGTTCCTAATAAGTGTGCTCCAAGATGTTACACTAGGTACATCTCATAGATTTTGAGCAAGACTGGAGTATTGAAATGAGGGAAGCAGGAGTTTCCTCCGCCAAATTACTATTGCTGCTCATTGACCTTCTAGGAAGTCCGACGCACCGTCGTGAATGAACCCGAAATAGCACGGATAGATGCAGTGACGGATGAGAGACAAAGACAATTATTGTCTGAGTCTCGTAATATCCAAGCCCTGGGCCCGGCGATGAATTTGTATAAAATATTATTGCTAACCACTCAATAAAATAGGGCCCAAATTTTTTTTTCTCGAGCCCGATCGGAGGTTAATCCGTCGCTGCATAGGGAGATGGACGCTCTATAGAATTTACAAAGTCCACACAACCCGCATCCATCACCTTAGGCGAAATGATTGTGTTTGGCTGCTAGCAGTGTTCGATGCCTTTCTTTTGTTTCGACTTCATCTGATCCTAAAACCATAGATGCTTTAGGCTTTAATTGTGAATAGAGCAACAAAGCCATTTTCCGTTGCATCAAGATTCAGCTTGCTGCACCACGATGGCAGACTCTTTGTTTGAAAATATCGCGATGACGTTAATTTCTGACGTTATCGGACTTCACTCGTTTGAGATGCTGAAGCTTTAATTTCTCAACTGGAAATACACTACAGGCACTTTGGACCTTAAAATGGTACCCTTTTCCAAATGTTTCTAGTGGCATCGTCAGGATAATATGTATATGCTGTATGGCCCAAGTCCCGTCCTTTCCCCAATCTACTTGTTCGAATACGTCTGGGACATTGTTGCACAACAACTGGCCAGAAAATTACCACTTAGGAACTCTGGGTGAGAGCACAAAAAGGCTGGCAGAACATTTTCCAGTATTTACGAGGTGGCAATCAATCAGTGAGTGATCATCCTTATTCCCTCCTAAAATTACGCTGTATAGTGATCGGTGATTGAATTCATGTTACCATAAACAAACTGCGCTGTCTCCTGACCTGACGCCTAAATCTTAAAATATGGACAAAATTTCCAATTACATAATTGTTCAGCATCAAATTCCAAACAAAACAATAAAAAGTTTTCCATAATCCAATCAACGGATCACCCAAAAGTTTGTATTGAAGTCATTTTCACGTTCTTGCGAATGCAACACCTTCTATACCAACTTAGCCGATATCTACAACAAAGAAAATCTTGCAACCAATCATACAACTGTAACTGCAACAGTTTCTTTGTAATAAAATTTTGTATTATTGGGAAGACTTTTTGACCACTCGTATACAATGTCATGACAAAAATTCTGCAACATTCGATTTTGTGCGCGCGCTTCTACATTTAAGCGATAGTTATAAATATATGTGTTAGGGTTACGACTTTGAAACTATATTGAATGGATTCTACGACTGTTGTTACGTAGGAAAAAAAATAAGCAGGAAAAATAAACACCTTATTTCTTACAAACTTGAAGAAATGAAAAAGCAGGTGTGTGACAAAAGTTCTGCAACACGTCAATCTTGTGAGAAAAGTCCTGCAACACTACAATTAATAATGAGTAGAACGAGCCTTACTTTAAGTATCGCTTCGATTCTCTTAGGCACTGAGTCCACAAGTGGCTAGCATTCATGTTCAGAAATTTCTCACCAAACATGAAACGTTTTGGACTTCATTTCGTCGATGGTCTTTGGGAAGGTTGGCTTAATTTTTTTCTTAATTATACCCCACATCCTTTCGATGGGATTTAGGCCTGGGGAGTTTCCAGGCCAGTCCAAAACTTCAATTCCCATGTCCTCAAAGCACTGTTTGGAAGTGTGTGGTGGTACACCATCTTGCTGATAAACGTACTGTCCATCAGGGAAGTAATAATCAGCAGTAGGCAAGAGATGTTCATCCATAATGTTGATGTAAACTGATGAAGTTACTTTTGTCAAAATTAGTCAAGCTTCCTAGTCCTGCACCTGTCAACATTCCGTATAATATGAGTTCAGGGGCAAATTTCACTGTCTTGGAAATGCAGTTTGGTAGCAATTCTTCCCCCCTTTTATGGAGAACTTTTCTTCTTCCATCCTGAAACAAGCAAAGCTCTGGTTTGTTCACTGAAAATTACTCGTCGCCATTGGTCAACAGTCCAGATGCGATATTTGTAACACCAATCCATTCTTTTTTCCTCATTTTTGCCGTAAAGAGTGGTTTCTTCTTTGCAACTCGAAAGCCATACTTCATTTCTGCGAGACGTCGTCTTGTCAATCTTTCGGACACATTTACTTTAATAATGCTGGATCATTCTTGAGTTATCATGGCAGCAGTCTTCGTTCTAGCGGTTTTCACAATAGTCCTTAATGCATTGTTTTGGGCTTTAGTTGTCTTTCTGGGATGATCCGGTCGCACTCTCACATCACTTTTCATAGTTTCTTCCTAAGTCTTAATAATTCTTCCAACAGTTGAAGATGAATACCGACAAACTTTGCTATATCGCAATTCGAGATGCCTTGGTGACGTTTTTCAATAATTATTTTTCTAACTCACTCGACACTGGCAGGCATGTCTTTAGCCATGGTGAAAATCAATGTGCTTAAGTTAATTGGTGATAAAAAACTTTCTACGCAAACGAGGTGATCCCATTATCATTTATTTTAAAGAGTTGTTTATGGATAAGACTCAATATTATTATGGCGTAAAATCATTATTAATTGCAGTGTTGCAGGACTTTTGTCACAAGATTGACGTGTTGCAGAACTTTTGCCACACACCTGCTTTTTCATTTCTTGTAAGCTTTTAAGAAATAAAATGTTTAATTTTCCTGCTTATTTTTTTCCCTATGTAACAATTGTCGTAGAATCCATTCAATATAGTTTCAAAGTCGTAACCCTAACATATATTTTAGAACTATCGCTTAAATGTAGAAGCGCGCGCACAAAATCGAATGTTGCAGGATTTTTGTCATGAGGTTGTATACGTCTATCATTGTTTCCATTCTCACCTATGGTCATGAGTCTTGGGTAATCACCGAAAGAGTGCGATCGCGGGTGCAAGCAGCCGAAATGAGATTCCTGAGAAGTATGGTAGGTATTATCCGATTAGATAGAGTGCACAGCAGCTCAATAAGGGAGTCTTTAGCAGCGCTATTTCTCCTCGTTGAGAGATCTCAGTTGCATTGGTATGGCCACGTGTACGGATGCCGCAAACTGGTCTTCCTAAGCAGTTGCTATTTTCCAAGACGGTACGTATGAGACCATGGGGTCGGCCTAGAACCAGGTAGCCACAAAAAGAATCTGGGTTCTTGGGTATTACCTTTGAGGCCATGCGCCTCATTGTGGAAGATCGCGAGCGCTGGAGATCTCCTTAGGGCTGCTGAAATTTATAAGTTGTGCATGAAATTTTATTACAATTTATAGCTAAGCAGCATTGTCGTTTTTGGCGAACAATTTTGCACGAATTTATTTTGTCGAAAACCCAACCCCAAAAAGTAGTCATTATAGACATTCTAAGGAAGAAGTCCATTTCTTAATGAAAAAAACTTTGCCATTTGACAAGTTCAAAATCGATTTATACCTGAGTTTTCAGTGGAATTGCGACTCCGTACAGTGAACAATTTTGGCAGTAATTAGAGGTCCTCATTTACATAACGTATTTTATTATAGTTTGTAATAACAAATTTAGAAGAACCAAACACTTTAAAACGAATAAATTTGTACTCATTCTTGAAAGATACTTGAGCAATTTGCCCATTACGAATTAAGGTGAAAAAGCATAAATAAAAAAAATATATATAAAATGGGGGATCCTGGTGATCATTTCACGAACTAATTGAAGCACTGTCTTTTTTTTTCTGGACACTTCAGATAAGATACAACATTTCACTTAATTATAAGAAGAAAATCTTTTTTTTAGAAGAGTGATATTTTTCTCACATATTTGAAGGTATTATATTATTATTAATATCAATCTTGGCGGCATTAAAATTTAAGATTTTATTGTACTGATGTTACTTTCTGAAATACTACTGAGAAGAAATAACTCATGCAAGAATGTCAAGGTAAGTTTCGAAAAACAGTTTTGGCCGTTGGTAAGGATAAAAATTCCCAATACTGAAAAAAACTTAAATAGGTAATACAAATATCAAACATTAAACAAAAAATAATAAACTTACAAGGCGAGGAAGGTAAGTTTTCTTTTCAAATACCATGGAACTGCAATGCATAAAAGAATAAAATAAAACATAAAACTCAATTTGTGATACTTACGATAATATAGGTATAAATTAAATGAATATTATTTATGATCGTAAAATCAATGGAAAACATATAGAAATATTAAAATTGAGCAGAACACGTATTTCTCATTAGCCCTTTACTGCATGATGTCCTCAAAAGAGAACATTTTTTTTTCTTCTTTTATTAACCGACGTCAAAAAAGGAGGTTATCAATTCGACTCGTATCTATATAATATTGTTGGAATTGCATAATATTCGTATATGTTAGTCTGTGCCGGCTTCTAAGCAGGTGTGCCAAAGATCATAAGTGTGTGTATGTATGTAAGTTTGTCCACGTATTTCTCAGAAACTAGAAATCGAATTGCAATAATTCTTTTTTATTGGATTAAGTATCTCTCAACTTAGGGAACAGTCCAAGTTTCATCAAATTCGGTTCAGTAGTTTTCAAGATATGGACTGGTTATAGCTAGACGATACTGAAAGTTTCATCAAAGTCGGGGTTTTTTTTTTATACTCTGTTTAATCTTGTTATTCTTTAAATGTATTCTTCTTGTTGCAATTTGTATTACTCATTGTTTCCGTTTATAATGTTATTTATTAAACTAGCCCCTTGATGTCTCTAGACACGTTAGGCTTTCTTTTTTATTTTTGAAAGTGGGGGGAACCAACAATATTAATTAGAATCGGAGACCGTTAAAATAAGAATGCACCAGTTGGATGGGCACCATGTTTTCATAATCCACTCACATGTAATTTATATTGTACTTTCAAGTAAAATCCAAGTGATAATATAATAAAGAAATATTCAGGATTAATTATAAGCACATTTATAAACTATTTACTTATTTGTGTAAATTTTAGCCTCGTTTCAAAGTGCTGTCATGGAAGAAGTAGAATGGTGCTGTTCTCTTTTGAGGACATTATTCACATGAGAATATTGGCAGACCTTTTCGGTGTCCTCGGTGTTATCATGCGTTAACAGTGTGAAGTGATTAATAAACTAAACAATTATTTTTATAGTAAACTTTATAGCAACAAAAAAAAGACAACAGCATTGGGTTCCTTAACTGAAAAACAAGATTTCAGTGAATCAAGTGTGAAGTCTTCCTCTGCATTGTTCGCAATAACTACCATACTCCATAAGAATGCAGGGGCGTAACCAGGATTTTTCATGGGGGGATTCGTTGGGGGGGGGGGGGGGGGTAAATATAGAATAGATTTTAGTAGAAACAAAGAAAAACAAATGAACAGATCAGAGAAATAAAAGGGAGTTCTATGGAGTAGCGGGTTTAAGATGTCAGCTTTGAGTGTAGCGATCCGGAAAACCACCTCTTTAGTGGTGGATAACGCGGAATGTGCATAAGAAATTATACTGAAAGTATATGCTGCTTGTGTGGTAACATTTCGTTAAATTTTATGTTTATTTTCCGCAAGTTTTAACAAATCCTGAATTAGTATGAGCCTTGGTATACTAAAATACACATATACCAAAATTTTTAATACTGATCTCCCAGATGCGTGATGTACTCAAAAGAGGACACCCATTAAAACTTAATTAGAATTTAATTTTGGTTACTTTTTAAACATTTTTCATTATTTATGGCTAATTGTTGCCTAACAGTCTGAAATTTCACAAGGATATGCTGTTTTTTTGTGGTTTAATCACTCGCAGTAAAGGGTTAATCAGAGTTATTTTGTTTTTTCATCCATTCCTGCTTTCGTGTATATTGAATTCGGAATAAACTAATGTAGTTATGATTTATATCAAATACATAACATGATTGATGTAAGTGACTAAAAAAACAACAATTAGCAGACTTGATTTAAGTTCTTTAAACAAATTTAAAGCAAAGTTTTAATGGAAATTAGAGTGCGCTCTTCATTTTGCGCCCTATAACGAATCGTGATTTTGGCGCCACTTATTGAGAATTTACGAAAAAAATTTTCTTGAAATATTAAATTACATATAAATTCCCTAAAGCATTAATTTAAAAATTTAAGCTAAGTTATAACTACAACTCAATATTTTTTAATTTCTTTTTTTTTTTTAATGCCATTCTAAATTTGTAATTGGTTAATCAAAATTTCTTCGATTCTAAAGGTTTAGAGTCAAAATTCTCAATAGATGGCGACACTGACCCACAATATATTTCGCTATTTTTACGCCAGATGACTGCATCGGTCTTCCGTTTACAAAAATGGCTGCTACAGCAACAGAACAAGACGTAGAAGTTGGTCAAGTGCACATATTATTTATTTTAGCATAACTATTGTGTGAATAGTGTTTACTCATGGTTGTGTTTCTATTGTTAGGTCAATTCAGATGGAGACGATACATCGAAAGACGAGGCGACGTCGAGTGGGGCAGGGACAAGTTCGTCGTCGAAATACGCTGATCGAATTAAAAAGCTTCGAGATTTGCATTTAATGAGGGTATGATTTATACTTTATTAAAACTTAGGAATTAACGAGGAGTGCCTTGTTATCTAAAAATAATAACCCAAAACTTAAATATCAGGTATACTGTGCTTTTAGTGTTTATCATTCGTGCTGTGAAACTGTATTAACGGACTTGTTTATCTTCATGTAAATACGTACAGTCAAACCTCAGTTTAAGATTTTTGGGGACTTAGAAAATGATATCGCTATAACAGGGTTATTGTTATATTGAGGGGCTATTATATTTTAATACATTTTCATCTATAATATAATTGAAATATGTTATTTATAGAGATATTATAATAGCTTGGAAATGCTTGAAACAGTTTTTGTATCGTATTAAAAAATCCTGTTTTGGGTTCCCAATATTCATAAAAAATAAAATTTTGTAAACATTCCAAGGAGGAGCTTTAGCTATGAAGCAAAAATACATTTATTAACAATAAATTAATCCCCCAGAGTAGGGTAAGGCAAGTAGCAGACCAGCAGTCAAACATTTTTACCCCATCCCCCAAGTTTTTTAATCAAACAATTGACTTTTTCGAACATAGTATGTAGAAAATGTAAAAGAGCTCTATTTTTCCTTTCTCATAATTTCCGATCAAATGACATATCACTGCCACATGTTTCAATAGTTGTAAAAAACAACTAACTGCAACCCCCGCAACTCTAACCCCACTGGAACAATTAGGACTAAACTTCATAGTAATGTAGATCTTGCCTAAACGAATCTGGATACTGAATTTTATTTCCTTTACATACCTAAATAGCACATAGATAGATCTTTTGTCCTCTCTGAGTCCCACCTGTGTAATTCCGATCCCAGTGCACCAATCAAAACCAAACTAACTAGTGATTATGAGCACTATTCTTCCGCTATATAAAAATATAGATTATGAGTAGTTGAGCAATCATGTAACGACAAAGCGATCATCGCATGTGTGAGCACATGTCAACAATACTTAACAGTGTATTCATTCTTGACAAATCGATTGTTATAAGACATGCCATATGTTGGTATTCTTTACGGTCACTGTTTTAGCACGTGAATTCGACTTGAAGGGTCCACAAAAAATCCTGAAAAGTTAAGGCAGCTAAGCTAAGACCTTGATGGTAATATTTCTTAAAATATTTGAAAAACTTAATCCATTTTCAAGTTATCGTGCAAATGGCAGTCAGACAGATAAACATATAGACAAAGCGTGCATTCTTAAGCTTCTAATAATTTTCTAATGTTGAGAAAAAAATAAGTAATTTTTTCCTGCTTTTTGTGCTTTAAGGCTTCGTTTTTATTTATTCTAGTACAATTAAATAATCCCCCCCCCCATTTTTCTTCCCTGTGTTCACTGAATCCAAAAACTGAATTTCCACATTAGTATTAGAACCGCCATCTCCAGAATCTTAATTTTCACTTCTTTCCTTCAGTTCTGAAATTATTAATTCATCATCACAGTCTGAAAATACTGATACAGAATTATAATCTTCCTTTTCCAATAATTTTTTTTCATATAATTCCAGAAATTCCTGCAGAAATATCATGTTTATTCTTACAAGCTCAATTTTGCTGCAGAATGGTGCATACGCTCCAGACAAGTTTAATAAATTAGTAAATATTATCGTTCTAACAGGATAAATATTAAATGCTTCATCATTATGACGAGAGATATTTAACATTAAGAAGATAGGAAATTAGTCGGGACCATGAAAAATTATCGTTTTATTAGGGTTAATTGCTCTATCAGGTATCGTTATATGGAGATTTGACTGTATTAGAAATGAACGAAAATTGAACACAGGGTGGGAAGACACCCCAAAAAAAAGCTGACGTTTCGGATAGAGGCATCACTTTCATTCTTTGCTTTGACAAAGGATAGCCCCTATTTAAAACATCAGCATTTTTAAGGGTCTTACCACCGTGTGTTCAGTTTTTATTTTATTCCAGGGTTCTTGTGTCTTATCCTTCTTTTCTTCTACATCCATCAACAAATATGAGAATTTTATTGAATTTCTTATTGGTAGCATTTCTTAAATAACTTGGATGTGATAGGTGCTTTTGCTTAATAGAATCTTGTTTTAATCCAAACCATGATTAAGTTTTAGAAAGGAAAACATTACAAAAAACTTAACAAAAGCTATTTGTTTTGTAACCTTAAAACCAAATTTTATCTTAAATTATAATAACGAATGAATACCATCCATTTCAGTTAATGAAATTCCTGACCATCTCCTTGCTTAATTTTACAATTATTAGAAATAGTTCTGTCTCAATACCACATCTGGATTTGTCCAGTCACCTAAGTGTTGATAAGCATAAAAAAAAACTCTTATTAAATACAGTATTTTTAGCTACACAGATTGATTCTGCTTTTCTTTGTAGATATTGTATGCATTCTGGGTAAACTGCAATACATAAAAGACTGTTATACAAAGTTAATATCTGTAATACCCCATCCACACAACGTTAGTAGTGTTGAGAGATCTGGCCTATCAGAAGTTAGCTCGAACTAGTTGCATTGAACTAGTTCGACATTGCATCTTGGATACCCACCATTCCATTCGTAGTAAGAGCATGTTAGTTAATGACCATGGTGTCATCACTCTTATCAAGATCTGTTATAGATAGTTCAATAAAAATAAAAGAAAAATGAAGCACAGGCGAAGTTCGAACCCTGGTTACAATTTGGGAGGAAAACAATGACAGCATTACGTACTGGAACAAATGAAAAAGTACTGCACTTTATTTTACTACGAATGTGCAGTCGGCCAGGGCAGCTTATTCAAAGAATAGGGGTGATTGTTTTCTTGTTTAGCGTTGCTTGAGATAGCCAAATTAATTTTTAATAATAAACAATGAAAAAGCCATTTACATGTAATTTAATTAAAAAATTTAAATTAATATTTTTATTAAAAAGCTATCAGGTGGAAACTCTGATTATTCTTAGAAGTTCACCAGGAAATCACTGATTAGTAACAGTCACCTGAAAGTTAGGCTTGAGAAGGGGATAGTGGAAAACACCCTACTCTAGAATTTTTAACTACCGAATAAGTTGTGTTATATAATAAATTTTTTTCCCTTTCATGTTGCCTTTTTTACATTTTTGCCTCTGCTTATTCTCGAGTCATAGCGCTTTTCCACTTTTTGGGGTCAAAATCTGGGGTCGGCATATGCCAACAAGGTAAGCTGGCCTACACTTGAGCTAAGTAGCTTAACAGTAGTCTAGCTTCATTGTGTGGACTTTGTATTAGGGAACTGGATTAGGTGAGATATGGCATGAGACAGTTAAACTATGTCAATAACCATTTCTTAGAAATTGGCAATTGTTACCTTAACCTATTCTCATTTCACAACCAGGTGGAAATGATTTTATCAAAAAGACGAGTGAGTCAGTAATGGTCAGAAGACTTAAAAGAGATATACTCCATGAGATAGCATCCATATCATAACAGTGTTTTACAGTTCTGTGAGATAGGCTGACTGGAATTTGTTCCTGCAGACTGTGGATGAAGATACCGTTAAATAAAGTATTCTCCAAGACTGTTGTATCACACTTGTGCTTGGTTCGCGCTTACTTTCAATTTACATGTCAAATTTGCATTTTTGCCCAAATTGACTCTTGATTTTTATGACTCATTAAATTTTAAATATCACTGACCATATCCTTCTCCTCACATTTTAACCTCACTTCATTTTGTCACATGATGTCTTGTTTAAATTTCTAATTTACTATTCTAGAGTTTGTGGGTGACTTGTAAAAATATGGAAGTCCATATAACGAATTTTTACTTTGGTCTCAACCACGATTCCGATTAGATGCTACCAATAACGAATTTGCAATTTGTTCCCTATAACTAGCCCATCGTTTCCGTATAACGAATTTTGAAACTAATTTCTCGGACTGCCGTTTTCTCAGTCTCTCACACAACTGTATTATGAGGCACTTGTGTACCTTGCTTTTCAACAGTAGGCCACATTTTTCTTACTTATGTGTACGAAAGGCGTGACTGCTGTAAATGTAAACAGTTCTTTTTTGGAAGAACGCTTCAAATTATCAAAGCTGTTGATTCTGGTAAAAAGAAAAAAAAAAGATGTAGCAGAAAGTTTTTGAGTCAGTGCTTCTATACTGTCTACCATTGTTAAGGTCGAGGATAAAATCAAGAGAATACGAATGATAGCGACATCAATTATTTGAAGTAAAGGTTTCGATTTGCTCTTTATCGAGATGAGAACACTGCTGTCCTGAAATATTTAAAGATGTATGGTCAAAAAACATTCTTGTAAGTTTGACTAATATTCTTGGGCAAGATAATTTCCAAGCATGAGATTTGTTCAAAGACAGTTTGCGGTAATGCATAATAAGTATTTATATTAATATTTGTGTAACTATAGAATGTTAAATGTGGGCCTACTAGTTAAGATTATTAAAGCATGAAATGCAATAGCTGATTGCTAATGTTGTGAATTAGAAAAGCAAAACATGTAGGCCTACATCTTGAGTATTAACATGTTTCTGTAATACGAACTTTCCATATAATGAACCTGTTGGGGAGGTCCCAATGACTTCGTTATAGGGAAGTTCAACTGTCAACTTTTGGCCGTAATGTGCTGAGAATTACTTGCCAAAAATCTGTCTTCATTGTTTGGAACCATCCTATGTTTATATGCAAGATATATATTTTGATTAATATGATTGATATTCTTATATAAATGCCTATTATTTTGTTATTGTTCATTCACCATTTCAGCATTTAGCATTTTTATTCACCAAAGGCGTTATATGGGCTCCTTTTGTACTGGTTTATATTCCATTAGCATATAAGATAAAGTATTTCTTTATTTTTATTAACATCACATCTTTCAAATATTATTTAAGAACAAATTTTTTTTTTTTTTAGTTATTTTATTTTCTACTTTTGCATAATTTAGAATGCTGCACGGAAGATGAATAATCAAGAAGTTGTAGAGGAGGACCGTCGTAGTAAATTGCCTACAAATTGGGAATCTAAATGCAAATCTTTGGAATGGGAATTGGAGGATGAAGAAAAGAGAAAGGTAAAACAAAAAAGGGAAATAAATTTTTGAAATTTTTGAACTGCCGTCACTTAGTTATCTTAATAACAAATGAATGCCTTTTCCATATAGGAAGCTGAGCAAAACGGTGATGATTATGAACGTGTCAAAATGTTAAATGTGCCAGCTAATGTTGCTGAAAAACTTCATCGTAAACGGAAAAAGAAAAATCCTGATCCTGGATTTTCAAGTAATTAAAAAAAAATACGCAGTATTAAAAAAAAATTAACCCAGATTAATAATCATTTTGGACTGTTAATCATATGACATTTATATACATTTCATTTTAGATTATGAACAAGCAACATATCGCCAATATACAAGATTAGTGAATAACTTTAAACCGGATTTAGTTGAATATGACGAAAAGAAACAGAAACTGTAAATATTTTAATTTTTTTAAAATTAGTTTAGACTAGTTAATCCCTCCTCTCGCATGACTGAACTTGAAAATTGTTGAAAATGCAAAGTTTTACAAAATAATAAGACTCGTTAGCAAATTTGTGTCAGGCTTTATTATCAAGAGCTTATAAATGTCTATTGCTAGTTGTATTCAAAGCCAGATCTTAGCATTGAAATTTTTCTAACTGAGTATCATAATGGTACTATTACAACACGTGCTACTGTACAGATTTCAGCTATCTTGTCTTTGAACTATTTATCTGTGCTCTGTCCCCTATTTATTTGGTTCGATTGTGCTAAATGATCCATTTTCTGGTTTCGTGCAAAATCATTAGCTCCGCGTTGTTATTTTTGTAATTGCCTTGTCTTTGTAAAAATTCTTTCTGATTAATTTTCATTCTTTCTGTTAATTTTCATTCGCTGATGTATATGTGGGATCGGTTTTGCGTGAAATAAAAAAGTCACTTTGGAAATAGAGCTTGCTTGGAGATCTGTAACAATGTAACAATTTAGTTACAGACAATGAATTGAAAACTGTGTGTTCCAACCTCATTGTTTGTCAAGGCGTGGTTTGTTAAAATCCTTGTTCTCCCTTTACTAATTTTCAAATGCCTATTCACCTTACCAAATGTAATGCAAATCCAAATTGTTCCTATATCTTATGTTTCATTGCAGTGTTCCAAACTCTTTAACATTTAACAATACGTACTTTCTGGGGTATTAGGCCAAGCTAAAAAATCCTTTTAGTTTAGGCAAATGGCAGCAATCTCCATTTTCAATAATCATCTTAACACATGATTGTGCATTCGAACAATGCAAACAATCCATAACATATTTGCAGAGCTGAAATGAATTGCATGTAAAAATGATCTATTTTAGCATGCAGAAAATCGCTGCCTAAGGGATAAGAGATCTATCTTTCTGCATATTTACAAGAATTGGTGTGATTAGACATTCACATGTTCTATCATTTGTTTTATTAATTAAGAGGTGTGATTCATGCCATCAGGAATTTTTGGACCACTATGATTCTAGCTTCTGCCACTGCAGTACTTTTGCACTGTAATCACATCGGGCACAATAAGTACACTATGTTGCCAAAAATGGCCAGACACTTTCAATTTTAGACGTTTTGTTGGATATCTAGAGAAATACTTGACAAATTATCCTGATATTTTTGGGGTGTAAGGAGTTTGTTACACCTCATATTTCAGCAAAGGTTTTGTCCCGAAGGCAAATAGGATGCCAACAACAAATTGAACAAAAAAAAATAATGTTTGGGATTTCCCTGTAAAAAATAATGCATGAAATCCGTTGAAGCTGTAGCATATGATTAGGAGGCATCTTTTATTTATGTGTCCTTTTTGTATAACAATAGCACGTATATTCATAGTTATAAAGGTTTCTTTAAAAAAATCTAAATGTTTTCGTAAGTTTTTGTTTATGACATGTCATGCAGGGTTTTCAACTCAACTCAATGCAATGCCATTTTCAGGAAACTTGACAAGCTACCGTATAGACAACACCCTGAATATAAAAATATTAAATATTTGATGAAATATGAGCATTTTTATTAAATGTTTAACTGCGCATGCACAAGGGTTATATTTTGCAAGAAAACATTTCAATTTTTTTTTTTTTTTTAAGAAAACCTTTATAACTCCATGAATATATGTGCTATTGTTATACAAATGGACACAGATAAGTAAAAGAAGCCTCCTAATCATATGCTGCCTAATCAGCTTCAACGCATTTTAAGTATTATTTTTTACAGAGAGATCCCAAACATTATTTTTTTTGGTTCAATTTTTGCTGGCCCCCTATTTGCCTTCGGGACAAAACATTCACTGAAATATGAGGTTTAACATGCTCTTTACACCCCTAAAATTTCAGGGCAATTTATCAAGTATTTTTCTAGATATTCGACAAAACATCTAAAATCGAAAGTGTCCGGTTATATTTGGCAATGTAGTGTATTTAGATTGAATTGTTCAATCTTGACTATGAATTAAGAATAGTGATATATGGGTTCAAATTTGCAACAAAAGTTAATTTTATTATTATTAATATGCATTTTGCATTTAAACCATATTCAATTATGTTACAAAATTTGGCACATATACAGGACGAGGCATTTATCTTGAGACAGCTGAATATCTCGGAAAGTAAGCATTGTACGAAAAAATATCCAAAATCAAAAATGAATTATTTCGCGGGGGAAATTCATTAGTTAAAAAATTACCCCCCCTCCCCCCTTGTGAGGGCTGGGGGGAGGGGATAACTTTGAAATCTTAAATAGGAACCCCTATTTTTAATGGTAAATTCAGATTTACACAATATTCGAGAAATGTTTTATTCTTCTGTTTTTTCAATTGATCCAGCTGTTTAGGAGATACAGGCACTGAGAGTGTGGAACTGTTAAAGTTTTGAACACAATTTTATCGATGAAAACAAAGAGATAGAGAGTGGGTCATACAGACATTCCTATTTTACTTTTTAATGGTCTTTAAGAATCCGAAATCAGAATATCAAAAATCCAATATTTTTCAATGCACACCCATAGACTCTGTCTCCATAGGACTGCTGCCCCCAAAATTTTACTTGTGCACTAAAAAAATTTGAAAATTTACTATCTCTAAGAGTGAAGGCCTATGTGTTCGTTTCAAAAACTCAATTTTTTTTTTTTTTTTTTTCAAAAATCTACTTAAAAACTCATGATTCGGAAAGATTTGTTGAAATTTTGTGTGCATCTAACTCCTCTGAAACGGCAACTAGCTGAACCAAATAAAAAGGGTACCCTAAATTGTGCCTTAGCATATCTTTTATGTCAATTGGGTAAGCCTTTTTTGAGATTTTTTTTCAAAAAATTAAAAAATGGGTGTAGCGTTCAAACCAGCAAACCAAACTCAATAAACTCGACATGTACAGGTCAATTTTTTTTTATTTTTTTTTATTAACACTTTGAGGGGCCCTTAAACTATGCATTGACGTATTTTTTATGAAAATGGGCTAAGCCTTTTAGAGAAATTAATTTTTTTTGGTAAAAATGAAGAATGGCAGAAGCATTCATTTCGTCACCCCCCAAACACAAAGTAAATGCCATGAAAAGCTTCCTCTTATTGAAAAATACAATTTCTTTTATTTTCTTTTTTGAATCCGTATCATTATCTCATGGTAGGCCTGTGTGAATGTACCATTCGCCATACAAATTTATTTATAGATGGGTTGTGCAGTAAGGTCAATTCAAGGACTTCTGGATTAGAACTCTAGAATTAGTTCTCACTATTTTGTTCCTCGCTGGCTCTGTGATGAGCGCTGAGGCGTAGGTCTTCATACTCTCAAGACCAGTGGGTCACAGGTTTGAATTCCACTGAGGGAATGGATGTGTGCGTTTGTCCTTTCCTAGCAGCATGGGGTATCGAGCTAAGCTGCAGTAGGCAAATCATCTGCAGGCTGAATTCCTAATGATTTGAATCAGGCTAGGTACTATCTAAGCCTGTAGTTTCTTAAGAACGCAGAGTTCTCTCCAAGCCCTTTTGAAGGGGTGGGACGCCCGGTTTATTTTTTTGACCACCCGGCTGAATACACGAAAAACTGCACAACACTGCATAACATTTTATTTGTTCTTAATTTTTGTCCGCCTGACCATTTTATCTTTCCATCCCCCCCCCCCCCCTCCTCGATAAAATTTTTTGGGGAGAACACTGAGAACAGTTTACTTCTTATTATGCAGGATGGGTACAAAGTCTTGTTAATATTTGAAAAATCACTAACAAAAAAATGCCTTGGAATGAATGGTCTGTGGGAAATAATAGATAAATTCAAAAGGCTTTTTTGAGTTAATAGAGTGGGGGGAGGGATGCTGTAGGGTGCTGCTGTCAGTTTTTGAAAAAACTAAGTGGCATATAAAAAGTGATTTCAACTAAAAATGGAAACCAACCAATACCTGTAGGAATGTAAAAGCCATGAAGGAGAGCTCTGAATGATTAGATTGTACCCATGCATTCATTCTGCTAGCACAACGCATAGGTGTTGAGGGATTTTTCCAGGCACCTAAGCCCACCACAAATCCATTTTTTTTTGGATAGTCATCGTCTTCATTTATAAGCCTGAATAGTCTACAATGATCTTTAGTCATCAAAGTCGTGTGGGCAATTACTTTGGCTCACAAGATGATACTGCTTGTGTCATAATTTAATGCTGTTGCTCTTACTATTGTTATAATGTTCATGATTGAATGCATCTCCCCCAATCCTGTCTTTAACCTTTAACCATTGATGTGTGGTCTATTAGGCCTCACGATAGTCAAGTTTCATGAAATCACCCTTTTCCTTGTGCATCGTTGTCTGAAGCTCTTCAGTAGCTTCAAGTGCCCCCATACCATTGAAAGTGGTTTTAGTACCGTTGGGAGCAAATTCAGTAAGTACGATTGTATGAAATTTCAGACCGCACATCAGTACTTTGGTACCAGTGCCCTGATCCAGCGATTATTGTAATCTCGATCTAATACCTCGCATGCTACTAACAAATAATGTGTTGGACAACCATCGTGTTGAAACCACAAGTTCTGCTGCACTTCCAAGCTGTTCAAGCAATTGTAGTTTCTGTATTTGTTATCCTTCAAACAAATTACCCTCAATTGCCATATGGTCCGATAAGTGTATCGCCAATTATTCCACATCAAACCTTAACCGATTAAGGATACTGATGGTTTACTTCGCATATCCAGTACGGGTTTTCTGCAGTCCAATAATGCATGTTACGTTATGAAAAATGTACAAGGGGCAATCGAAAAGTAAGGCCTCCATGGATGAAACTTTATTTGGTAACTGATTTTCAAAATTCTTTTTGTACCTAATGCTTACATTTGTCTTTGCACCTAATGCTTACACTATTCACTTGCGATGTCTTCATCTCTTTCCACAAACTGGTGCCAACGCGTGACTAGTCGGGTGAACCTGCCGGACAAGAATTCCAACTTTTTTGTGCCTTTTCACTGACTTTACACCTTGCAACTTTCACCGCTTCCCAAACATGAAAGAACACCTTAAGGACATGAATTTCATTCTGACGACAAGGTGAAATTCAATCCTGGTGTCGACACGACAAATTCTTCTCCAATGGATTCATCCGACTAGTCACATTTTAGCGCAAGTGCGTGCTGAATACATAGAGAAAAAATGTATTCATCAGGTACAAAAAGAATTTTGAAAATTGGTTACAAAATAGTTTCATCAGGGAGGCATTACTTTTCGATCGACCCTCATGCATCAATAGTTAAAGGTTAACTAACTTTGTCCACAATCAAAGTTGCCAAGATCTTTATTGTTACATATACCCATACTCTTCATTTGGTGTAGTAATTTAAGAAGTTTAGATGTTTCTTGTTTGAGGTTTGTCTAAACGTGTTTTGTTCGCACAGAAGATCAAAAAATAAAATCTGTCATCACCATCACCATTATGTAATTTTATTCTATTCTTTATATTTTTAAGCAAACCCAGATTGGTCAATACCATTTACGCCAAGCGGTTTAATGATAAGGAAAGTTGTCTCGTGACATCACATTAAAGTCATATGACAAAAACGCCATATTGAATGGCAAATTATGGCCGAGTGTATTATTTAACTTTTGGATCATTAAGAAATGAAATCTGGTGTTCAATACCGAAGTTACAGGTTAAACACAAAATTGTGGCTAAACACAAGCAAACTTAGCACATTTCTAATGCCCGTTTCTGACCACCGTCAACAGGGGGTATAGTTTGTGATGCAAAAACTGTCTTTATGACAATTGTTCAGTGGCGGCTTGTCCATAGGCACTGCAGCACCCCCAAGTGAAAACTTTCGATATAACATTCATTCTAATGTGTCATTTTTTTTTATTTTCTTTAATACTATTCTTATACATGTACCGTATAGGCTCGAATCTAAGCCGACCCTTAAATTTTCATGGCGTTTTGGAGGAAAAATATTTTTTATGTGAAAACAATTTTAGTTATTAAAAAAAATTAATAAAACAGCTCCACAAATAATTCAATAAAACATTTTGTTTTGGGAAAAAAAAAAAAAAAA
>JAHWFO010090366.1:0-10521 GCA_023313115.1 Rhysida immarginata | reverse complement strand
AAAAAAAAAAAAAAAAAAAGAATGGTGAATATTACTTATACAAAAATTACAGCATTGTAAGTATTTACCAAAAGTATAAAACACAAATATTAAAAAAAAAATTCAGTTTAATTATTCACTCCAAAGTGTGACTAAAATTTCATTTGATTTTTTAAATTCAGATTCCTCCGATTCCTTTCTGAATATTAATAGTTTGTCCATCTTTGATCGCGTTCATGATCTGAATTTATTACTGTATCATCTCTACTTAATAAATAAATGGTTTTCCATAACTTGAGAATTTATATTAAATTCATGCAGAAAAGTTTTGAAAGCTTGTATCAGTGAATGTTAGCGCTGGCCGGCCGTGAAGTTCCATAGCCTATGCTAATAGAACAACGGCCGGTGATTCTATCAGCGTAGGCTACGGAAGTTCCGATGGGAATCACGGCTGCCCGTCGCCAATGTTCGCCACGCTGGCTTTCGTGACATTATTTTTTTCCATCGTGATTTTCTTAATAAATAAACAGTATTTGGTCTTAATCATGCGCCATATCGTTTTTATAATTATCTAAAATAAAGGTAAATGTAACAAGAAGAGAACACAACACTGCAACAGGGATGGATGAAGGGAAGGGGGAGTTAACAGTTTCTCCCAGAAAGTTAGGGAACAACTCTCAAAATTTAATCTTGTTTTTTGCACGTCCTTAATACAACATTGTCCCGAAAGTGTATTCATGCGCATCTCACAGCAATAAAATATCGCGTCCCGCAAGTGAAAAATTATTTAGGAAACGTGCATGAAACCCAAAGTAAAAATTAGCTTAAAAAATTAACTTTAGTCAATTTCTTCATGCATACATAGGCCTATGCATGCTGCGATTTATCCGTACTCAAAAAAAGTTACGCGAAAAAAGTTCTGTCCGAACGGCTCTTCCTAAAGTTACATTTTGCTGTCCATCTTAAATTAACATAATTTGATTGATTATCATTTTGAAATGATCTGCAATTGATTTTATAATGGCAGGTTAAATAGGAGGCAGGGTTGGAAAAAAAAAAAACAAAAAAAAAAGTTTTTATTTTTTGTTTTAAAACAATCGTTTTAAACATTTTTAATTTAAACTGTTTGAAGAAATATTCAATGCTTTTAAACATATTGCGTGATTATGATGCATTAGATTGAAATCATTTTATTTTCTGATATGAATAAAAACTAATAATTCTTTAAATTATATTTTGATTAATAAATTAATTATTATGATTTTTAAAATGTTAATTTAAAAAATTTATAAAATAATTTTATTAAATAAAATAAAGGTAATGTTTCTGTCTCAACATACAAATCTCACAAGGGGAGGACCAGGTCTGTTAAGCTTGAATTTAACTGAAATTTAAATACGTTGTTACTCACCCCTCCCACTATTATATGGCATAGTAACTCGGGCATTTGTTTATGAGATGTAATTATTTAAAGTTAGTTATGTAGGCTATTGATGTACATTTACAAATTCAGACAATGTGGTATTCAAGTAGTCAACGTGGTCATGTGGGTAAGTCAATAGTTTACAATGCTAAAGGTCCCGGTTTCAATTCTTGCTCTTTTCCCAATTTAATTTAATTTTTTTTTTAACATGTTTTGGAACAAATTATATATGAAACTAATTTTAATTATTAAAAACATATTTTTATAATTTTTTGCATAATTATATTTCATTTGAGGAAGTTAACAAATTATTTATTTTTAATAACTTATTATACTGGGTGGATACAAAAATGAGCCCCCCTTTTATTATCGTAACCCAAGCAGATATGTCAATTTTGATGAATCCAATGAATAGGAAGTTGTGGGTGACCTATCCCATGGTGCACTTTTCATCATCCCAAATATGCAAATTAGGATACATTCAAAACCGTAACTTATACACGTAAAATTCCAATTGAAAACAAAAACTGATCACTAACAATCACAATCCAAAGCAGAAGATCATGTTGACCATTTCAGGAAAAGTGTAGCTTGCCATCCTGGAATTCTGTCTTCTGTATGCTGACACATGCCTCCTTTTATTTGTTTATCCTCATGAAAGCGAATGTTATTATGGTAATTTTTTGATTTGCATGTTGAACATTCAAGTGTCTCTGTGAAGTGCATAGGGAGATAACTAATAAGTTCAACATGTGATTGTTGTGAACCGTTTATCAGATTTTGGAAATTTTTTATTTTGTTTTGTTCGGAATTCTGTGCTGAACAAGTCTTCAATTGGAATTTTTCATGTATCTGTTACGGTTTTAAAGATAGGATTTGAATGTGTCCTAATTTGCATATTTGGGATGATGAATAAGGTCACCCACAACTTTCTATTCATTGGATTCATCAAAATTGACATATCTGCTTCGGTTACGATAATAAAAGGGCGGGCTCATATTTGTATCCACCCAGTATAATAAGTTATTAAAAATAAATAATTTGTTACCTTTTTGAAATGAAATCTAATATGCAAAAAATTATAAAAAATGTTTTTAAATAATTAATATTAGTTTCATATATAGCTTGTTCCAAAAACATGTTTAAAAAATTAAATTAAATGAAATTGAACCCGGAACCTTCACCATTGTAGTCTATTGACTTACCCACATGACCACATAAACTACTAGAATGTCAAACTGTCCGAATTTGTAAATATACATCAATAGCCTACATGACTAACTTTAAATAGTTATATCTCGTAAACTAATGCCATTAGCATGAATTACTATCCCATGTAATAGTGGGAGGGGTACGTAACAACATATTTAAATTTCAGTTAAATCCAAGCTTAGCAGACCTGGTTTCCCACAATGTGTGGTAATGTTTAAATAACTTTAAGCATTGGTGTTTTTTTATCAGTAGTGTTTGATTTCAAAAACCAAACTTCATTCCAGCCTTTTTTTCCTTTGTAGACAGACTATATTCCTGTCATAAACATTTTTTTTAATTTCACAAGTTTTGTTAATGGTTTTTGTTTCCTAATAAACTTTTTTGGTTTGAAACATTTTTTGAACCAGGTTTTTTTTATTTAAAACAATTGTTTTAAATCATTTTCTTTTTGTTTTAAAACATTTGTTTTAAAACAAACAACCCTGATAGGAGGTAGTTGGATGAGACGTTTTTTAAAGGTGTCGGTTTTGGTGGGGGGAGGGGGGTATTTGAGTCAGTCTCGAATCTAAGCCGAGGCTTGGTTTTCGACTTCATTTTTTGGGATAAAAAGGTCGGCTTATATTTGAGCCAGTACGTTATATTACATGTTCCTTAAGTTTAATCTCAGTAACTATTCCCTAGTTTTTGAAAAAAATAGCAATTTTCTGATGCAGCACCCCCACTGCATTTGTTTACTGACAACTCTCCATTGATCCAACATAATAAAATTTTTGTGGCTTTTTATAAAAAAAATGTCTAATATTTGTTATTGAGACTTAACTGAACCATTTTCTTTTATTATGGCAGTGGTGATGCATTCTATGCAACACGTGACACAATTGTTCAAGGCCTCCACAAGGATTCAAAGTCAGACATTGATCGAATGGTGACTGATTTAGAAAAGCAGTAAGTATTTTAACCAAACTTTTTGAAATTACATGAAATAAAAATATTGGTGTTTGTTGCATGTGTAATAACGCCATGTCTTAGTCATAAAGAAATGCAAGGGTCTTGGGCAAGCACAGCAAAAGAGTGGTTAGTCCTTCCCAAGCACTAACATCTTCTAGCGACGAATCATCTGCCAGAGTCGCTGTTGTAGAAATTCTGTATTTGAAGGTTCCATCCCAATGATGACCTCCTAGTCATCTTGGAATTTGTGTCCACAGTGTGCTCCATCACAGGCCTGAACATGAAGTCAATACTGTATTGTTGAAGCACTAAGATTGTGACATTGAACTAACTTCTGTAATAGCACCACCAGTTTGACGTAATAATGTTTTATCTTTTCCATGTTCAGGCCTGGTAGTATCTAGAAGGCCGTGGCTCCATACACGTGGGAAGAGGAATTTCTGGGTGTCCGGTCAGATGAGCTAAGCAGGTGGCAAGACCATGAACCAGGAATACTACAAAAGTGTCCTTCAGCATTTGTGTGAAAATGTGCGGAGAAAAAGGCCTGCTCTGTGTAAAGACAAGTTGTGGGTCCTCTACCACGACAACGCACCGGCGCATTGTGCTTTCTCGATCCAGGAACTTTTGGCCAAATTCCACATTCCCTGTGCTTCTGCAACCCCCCTATTCTACTAATTTGGCCCCTGCCGACTTCTACTTGTTTCCGAAATTAAAAATGTCACTGAAAGGAAAGAGATTTGACTCCATTGAAGACATCCAGGCAAATCTGGAGTGATTTCTACACACCCTCACGAAAGATAATTTCCAGGAATGTTTCCAGAAATGAAAACACCGTTGGAATCGGTGTGTTCAGGCAGCAGGGGACTACTTTGAAGGAGATCCATCGCAATAACCTGTAAGTACTACAGTTTGTGAATTACAAGCCCAGTCTTAGAAACTATTGATAGAAATTTCCAATCATACCTTGTACATCAAGTTTTAAATTGGTTTGGGCATCTTTGAAGGAGTGTAGCTACATGCTACTATTTTCATATTACTGCTGAACCCAGACTTCCAGTTTGTAAGGAAGTGGTGATTGTAAGGACTTTATACCAACCCTCATAGTTTAGAGGATATCTTTAAATTCCTTAAATTAAAGAAGCAGGAAATTTCAAAACTTAAATGATTCAGCTTTTATTTTGGTCAATATGGTTAAGAAAAATCTGCATCCACCGTACGTGAGCTCAGTGCCAAACTTTTATAACGAATAAAAGTTTGCAGATATTAGTCACCTGTAGGCAAGATTAACAAAAGGGGAATCTGGATTCCACACATTCACCAAACCAAATAGCAACAAGACATAGCATCTCGAAATATGCATTGCCCTCATAAGATACAAGTCTCGCTTTCCCTTTCTGCATTGGACCCTGATCGTTAATGAAAAATGAATGCTCTCCAATAGTAGTTCAATAAAAGAGAAACTATTGATAGAAATTTCCAAACCATGATGGAGCATGGGCACATGTATCTATTAAAAGCATGCAGAAATTCAGTGGCTTGGGTATGTGTTAATCAGATTATTACATGTTTTCTCATTTGGTCCACTTCTTGAATCCTGACTGTTCACTAATCAGAATGTGTAATTCATGCTGTCAGAAACTTTTTTAGATTGCTGTTATATCAGCTTAAGCCACTGAAATGCTGTCTAGTATTGCACATTTTGGATATCTTTGTGATAACAGATTTTGCTATTCACTTTTATGTTTTTTGAAAATCATTTCTGTACCAATTAGACAGTTTATAAACAAAAAAGTGTGTTTTGTTTCAGGATTGACAGACGTTCCAAGTACAGCCGTCGGAGAATGCATAATGATGATGCGGATATTGACTACATCAATGAGAGAAATATGAAATTTAACAAGAAACTAGAGCGTTTCTATGGGAAATACACAGGAGAAATCAAGCAGAACTTGGAAAGAGGAACAGCTGTTTAAACGCAACATTTCATTATGGACATTTTCTAAAGATATTATGTAAATGCTTTGACCTTCTGAGTTTCATAAATTTTTGTAATTTTTTTCAATAAATTTTTCAAATACTATATTTGAACATTGTTACATTTAAGCCTTGAAAAGCATATTATTTATTCTGACAAATAAAATGAGTATGTATTTTTTTTTAATCCATGTTTTATCATTTAAAACTGACATTATGCTGAGGTATTCTGCATTTAAGTAAAGTTTTTGCTGGTGTGAAAAAATGATTTGAAAATTTTGACCATCACCTTGTTAAATATGGCTACATCGCTTTGGTGTACAGAATTTTAAATTGAATTTTTCATCCTTAAATGTGAGACGGACTGATATCATTTGGAACTATTTGTAAGATTTTTTTTTTAAAAGTGATTAATTGATTTGAAATACAGTGGAACCTCGCTTCTGCAGACACCTTCGGGACCGAACCTAACTGCCCTATTAAATGAAACTGGTAAATGATTAATTCAAATGTTTATTGCAGGACAATTGTAACAAACAAAGATTTATTGATTTATTACATTGATTTATTCTTTACTTATTATTAACTTGACATTTGTGTATACAATATCAACAATAAATAATGTTTATTTATTTAAAAAGTCTGTAATTTTAGATTGCTTAATATGATCCGTCTTAGAAGTTGCATAATGCATTCTACATCATGTAGTGTTTTTCATCACCCTGGTCCACAGCAGATGATTTAAGGTGAAATGCTTAGAGCCTGTGGATTTGTCCAGTTAAAATGAGGTGATAGATCTGCTTTCCCTGTCTGTTGTCTGGTTAAGTAAGTAAAAAATTATTAGTGTTATTCTTTTTACGGGACTGGGGAAAAAAAAAATTGTTCTCTTATATGAGGTGTTTGATATGTGAGGTTCTGCTGTACTGGAAAAAGTCATCTTTACATGTATTTGATTCTTTTATAGAGTTGCAGAAAATTTGTATTTATAAAAAATGTTTTGAGGTGATTCTAAGGTAACTTTTTTTTTTTTAATATATAACATAGGCTGAAATGAAAAGGAGATTACAGTTATATCTGATGAATATTTTAATTACAGTACAGAATATTTGACCTACAGTTAATGTGTAACATGATGCCTACACAAAATTGCCATTGATATTAATGCACTTAGGAAGCAAATGGAGTCACACTGGGAGATGTTGTGACTGTACTGAGTATGTTTGAGGACTTCCCAACAAAGTGTTTCCAGCAAGTGGAGAATCTTCTTGGCCACATGTGGCTTAATGTTGTCCTGGAGCACCACTGTTTCTTTCAAGAGCTTCCCTCTGTTATTGTTTTTGATGGCTTGTTTCAGCTTCAGCAACGTACTCTAGTACAATACAACCCTGTTCCAGCGAGTCGATGAGTATAGGCCCTTCTTTGTCGAAAAAATAATTGATCATCACTCTTCTGGCCTTCGTCGCAGATTGTGCTTATTTTGGACACGGGAAGTCAGGAAGCTGCCACGACAGTAACGGTTCTCCTTTTCATTTGGGGGCACCTTTTATGTCTCTATACAAGATAATTAACAATTTTATGTTTTAGCAATAGGGAAGCATTTGCTTAATAACTTGTTGGTGTTAAAATAAGTTATTAAGCACTGCTGTTTTATGGAGTAAGTAATATGAATGTGTTAAAATTAGTTGAATGTTTCAGGAGAACAGTTCTTATAGTAAAACATGATTTTGTCAAAAAGATCCTTCAGTCTGCTTGGTATAGAAGCTTCATGTGTTCTTATTTCATTTAATGATAGTCTGAGTCTGAAATTTTTTTTTTTTGTCACATTACACTTTTTAATGATAGAAATAAATCTCTTATCCACATGAAATGTAAATTTAATAAAATACATCCACATATTTTTGGCCACCCTGTGACCATCTTTCTTATTTCTCATTTTGTTTATCTAAGTGTTTGGTTAGTCTCTTAAGATACCTGCCTTTTTTATTGAATTTAATTTTTATGTATGCATCCTGGAAAATATCTCTGGCTAGTTTTTTGCAATGTTGAAAAGCACAAAAATTGTTCATTCTATGCCCAATACATGTTAATCCAGTTATCCATTTAAATGATATTTTGAAAACATTTTATTTTTTTACTGTATTTGTTAAAAGAGAATTTTTATGTACTTAAGAAAATAAATGGAAAAAATCGAAAAGTTTATAAATATTTCACTTTTAATGGTTACATTTTTGCAGACAAAGGTGCACAACAAACACAAAGTCAGTTAAACCATTAAACATGCCAACATCAAATTTGCAGTGGATATTCTTTAAACAATGGACACTGATTGAGCCTACCATTCACCTGCTTCCACAAACGAACGCGATGGCGTATATTCTTGGAAACTCGTTGCAGCATACCCTCCAGAATGGCATGGATTTTAGAGCAAATGTTTGCCTTCAGTTCATTTAGAGCATGTGGATTGTTGACATACAACCCATGGTCAAAAGTATGAGACCATAGAGTCCTAATCCATATTAATATTAATATAATATAATCATTTTATAGATTCAGATACATTAATTACATATTAATAAATAATTCCAGTTAAAGTATTCTTCTCTCTATAAAATTTGCATGCTGCATTAATGAAATATTAATTTAGTTAGTGTTAATATAAAACGAAATTTGAAAATCTGTATGAGACATAACTTTGAGACCAGAAATTTTGTGGAAGAGAAGTATGAGACCACCCCCCAATAGCACAAAAAATCAAATGGCATTGGTCCACCTAATGAAAAAATTTAAAAATATGCAAATTATCTTACTATTTAAAGCAGGAAGATGTCATGATTTCCACAAGATCCAGACAACATGCCACATATAAAAGATCTGTCTTCAGACTTGAAAACAACAGTTGTAAATTTACAAAAGCAAGGCTATTCACAGAGAGCCATAGCAGAACGTTTGGGAATAAGCAAAACTGGTGTCCAAAGTACTAAACAAGTTCCATTCAAGTGAAGTGTGGACAATCTCAAAAGACGTGGGCGACCCAAAACAACATCTAAACGAGATGACAGAAAACAGAGAGAGATTTGCAAGTTGAATACAAACAAGTCATCTAAAGAACTACAAGCAGAATGGAGGAAACATGGAATAGACGTCAGCTCTTGCACAGTACGAAGACGACTGTATTCAATGGGGTTTAAATCATGTAAAGCCAAAACCAAGCCTCTCGTCACTTCTAGACAAGCCAAAAGACGCTACACTGGGCAAAAGAGCATGAAAATTGGACCAGAAATGACTGGGGAAGTCTCGTTTTCTAAGATGAGAGCCGGGTTTGTTTTGGAAATGAGACAACATTGGCCAAAGAGTTCGACGTCAGCCGCATGAAAAATTCAATCCTAAGTGTCTTCGATCAACAGTAAAGCATCCTATTTCTTCCATGGTGTGGGGCTACATGATGACACGTGGTGTTGGACGAATATGCACTGTAAAGAATACAGTGAATTCCAGTGCATATCAAGCTATACTGGAATACTTTCTTCTTCCATCAGTTGAAGACATGATTGGAGAAGATGATTTTATATTCCAGCATGACAGTGCGCCTTGCCACCGATTAACTTCTACAAAGGCATGGCTGCAGGACAACCGAGTGAACCGATTGGAGTGGCCAGCCAACAGCCCGGATCTCAATCCAATCGAAAACATGTGGAACATTTGAAGAAAAATGTTGCCAAAGATGGCCCCACCAGTAAGGATGACTTGACGACTTCTATTCGAAGATGCTGGGAAGAAATGAGACCAGATCAGTGCCAACACCTTGTACATCAGATTCCCCAACGAATAAAAACATTTATTGCAGCCAAAGGAGGACCTACAAAATATTAACTGCAGTGATCTCATATTTATGTCTCGGAGAATGACTGGCCTCAAAATTTTGTCCCATGAACGTTTTCAAATTTGGTTTGTAAATACTAATTAAATTAATTTTTTTGTTAACGTAGATTTTGAATTTTAGAGAGAAAAGTGTACTCTATTAAATGCAATTGTTCTTGTTTAAGTGGAACTGATGAATCTGTATAAATAAAATGATTACTAATATTACTCATGCATTAGTACTCTATGGCCTCATACTTTTGGCCATGGGTTGTACACCCGATCTTTTAAATTGCCCCACAGAAGTGAATGAGGTGGCCAAATTTCCTCAAAAACAGATTGCCCTCGTTCCATTAAAATTCGAGCTGTGTGAGCTGTAGCTCCGTCCTGTTGATAATAACTTGTGTTGCAGTAACGTTCTGCATTATTAGTGGTGCAACGAGTTTTCAAGAATATGTGTCGTCGCGTTCGTTTGTCCAAGCAGAAGAATGGGCCACTTTGAGCATTTATTATTCCCTGCGAATTTGATGTCGCCATGTTTAAAGTTTTCATTTCTATAAACAGGGTGATGCAAGCAAAATTCTGGACCCGTAGGCAATTTATTATAGAATTTTTTTAATTATTCAATTTACTAATATACTTAATTACTATATAAAAACTTACAGTGTACAATAAGTCCACCTTCTTCCAAACACTTTCCCACTCGTAAGACACATGATCTTTGCACATTTCTGAGCATACAGTTATTTGTATGATGTTATCTTTTAATACTTGTACTATTCTTGGTTTGCAAGAACTGTATTCTCAGAATAATACTTAAATGATAAAAATTATGTTAAAAAATAAAATAAAAAAAAGTTTATAGTAAATTGCCTATGGGTTCAGACTTGTGCATCACCCTGTTTATCTTTGGGTGAACTGACTTTTGGATCATGCTATATATTTTGTTTAATTTTCTCTTTGAGATAAAAAAGGTAGGTTACTTTCGAGTTTTCCCCGCTCTAATTCTTTTGCAATGGGTTTGAAGTGATAAAAAATCGCTCATCGGCCTCGGTGGCTCAGGGGTTGCGTGATCGCCTCTGATGCCCGAGTACGCGGGTTCGATCCCGGCCGAGGACGACGAGGAT
>JAHWFO010090363.1:29411-48654 GCA_023313115.1 Rhysida immarginata | reverse complement strand
CACCGTACTCAAATGGTCTTGGACTCTTTCGAGGAACATGATACGGACTTCCACCTGCTACAGATGTCAACCCGATCGAGCATTTATGGGATGAATTGGAGAGAACCATCTACCGCCCTCCCGCACTACTCTCCAACCTACACCAATTACCGGACGCTGTGATGTTAACCTGGACTGCTATTCCTCTGCAACGGTTTCAACACCTTGTTGAATCCATGCCGTCACGTATTCAGGCAGTTCTCGCCGCTAAAGGAGGCATAACATGCTATTAGGGGGTGTCTCTAAGGATAATGAGTTTATACTTAATCCAGTTTTCCGAGTTTGAATCTAAAAACATCGTCGAAAGAGAGACTCAAGGTTCTGATTTAGAAGTTTTGAGTAGTCATATAAATTTTCTCGTCCATGGCTTATTTCTGAATAGTATAAATTATGATAATATTTTATTATTGTTGACAATGCTAACTAGAAGTGGAGATCAAAGATAATACAAAAAACGAAAACAAATCTCGAATGGTTCTATAGACGATTAGTTTCGTAATAAATTATTCAATCGAGTAAATGGTCTAGTGGCCATAAATTTTAGAAGGCAACTTCTTCCTTCCTGACAATCAAATAAACTAAAAAAATAAAAAAAATAAAAAAAGAAGTGTCTTCCCTACCCCCTGCTTATCCACCCACCTCCTTTCCCTCTTTTGCCTTATTTCCTTGGGTTGCCGCTTATTTTCCTGTGCTCTTCTGTCTTTCCTATCCAAGTGAATTTATCGATTATGGTTCATCATTCGGTCGCTTGTATAGAGCCTTAATGCCATTAGAGGGCCGGGAGGATTTTGGAAATAAATCAGTCGGAGATGTGTGTGGCGGGGGTGGATGGAGGAGGAGGAAGTTTTTTGGGTCTCAGCTGTTCCAATTCTATCGGTCGCTCGAATCCTCCTCCTCCTTCTTCTTCTCCTTTTTTCGCTCGAATCGATCGTTTAACTGTCAATTTTCTGTCTGAGTAAAAGAATCGTTTTTCTTGTTAAAATGAACGATGGTGGAGAAAAAAAGGAGCTGGAAAATAAATAGGCCTAACAGATGACATCAAATGGACGACGCATGCGTCCTGTCTCGCTCTCAGTTTTTTTTTTTTTCCCTTCTCCTTTTCTTTTTTTGCTTCATATTGAAAGAGAAGGTTTTCTTTTCTTTAATTTTTCCATCGGGGGCATCTTTTCCTATCTTTGGCCGAGATCACCTAGAAACTTCGTTTAAGTCTCTTTTAAGCCCGCGCTATCGATGTCTGTTATTGTGTAAAATGATAAATTTCTTTTCTCTTTAGTTGTTGGAAAGAAATCATCGGATTGAAAGGAATATGAAAAAAAAAATAAATAAAAGGAAAAACACTGACCGTTTGCCATCGTTGTTTAATCCAATTCCTTGTGTTGTTGGCTTCTGTTTTTTTTTTCTTCTTATTCCCGCGCTACGTGGAGAAAGAGGAAAAACAAAGAAGAAAAAATCAGTTATCTATAAATCCTACAAATTCAGTTTTATTAATATTACTTGTCTACTACTCACCCCTCCTATTTTTTAAAGAGAAGATCATAAATAAAAACATACGGAGAAAAGTTTTAGATGGGAATTCATGCCCGCCAATGAGAAAAGTTCATTTGAAAAGTAATTTGTAGACATAAGAAGTTTGGAGTTTAAATTCTGTTTCTTTAATCCCTTAAAATTCCGACGATTATTTCCATCGCTAAGAGTAAGGAAAATAATTTTTCCATCTCCTTTTAATCGGATCAAGATGCTCTTTTTTTTAACTCGCGGAAAACTTCAGTGAAACCGAATATGCAGATGGAGACTAAAGCCTTTCGTTCGAATTTGACGCGTAATCTCATTTATGTATTTTTGAAGAAGTTGATTAGGTTCGTCACCTTTTACATGAACTTTCTATGACTCATTAAAAACATTGAGTTACGCCACCGAAAATTAACAGTTACACCCCTCATAGATCATCGATTGGCCCAATGTCACATGATAACAACTTGCACATCATTTAAATAGCTTCCCACACCTTCAGACACAACTCTGCTTGGACATTGGCAAGAATGGGTCGTTCGGCAGAGCTCAGTGAGTTCCAACGTGGAACCATCGTTGGATGTCACCTATGCGGCAAGTCCGTGCGTGACATTTCCAGCCTTCTTCAGATACCCAAGTCAAGAGTAGGCGATGTCATTATGAAATGGAAGACCCGGGGATCAACAACAGTTCAACAACGAATCGGTAGACCCAAGAAACTAACGGACAGAGACCGTCGAGTGCTTCGTCGTGTCACCCGCAGCAACCGGAAGTCCTCGGCGGAAAAAAGTGCCACAGAGTTTCGAAACGCCTCTGCAAATGATGCCAGTACCATGACAATTCGTCGGGAACTGCACACGATGGGATTCCATGGCCGTGCTGCTGCCCACAAGCCCCACATCAGCAGGGTCAACGCCAAGCGACGTCTGGAGTGGTGCAAAGCCCACCGAAACTGGACAATGGACCAATGGAAACGTGTAATGTGGACAGACGAATCTCGCTACACACTCTGGCAATCCGATGGACGAGTTTGGGTTTGGCGCATACCTGGAGAACGCTTCTTACCTGAGTGCACAGAGCCCACAGTCAAGTTTGGAGGAGGAGGAGTCATGGTGTGGGACTCATTTTCATGGTACGGACTGGGCCAGCTCGTTCCTGTGCAAGGAATCATGAACTCCGACCGTTATCTGAATGTTTTGGACAACTGTGCACTTCCAGCGTTGTGGCAATTTTTCGGAAACGGGCCATTTCTCTACCAACACGACAATGCTCGATGCCGTAAAGCGAGGCGTGTACAGCAGTGGTTTCGGGTCTCAGGGGTCGAAGAAATGGGTTGGCCGGCACAAAGTCCCGACCTCAATCCTATAGAGAGTCTGTGGGATGAATTGGAAAGACGCTTGCGGGCCAGATCACATCGGCCAACTTCTGTACCTGAACTGATTCTCGCTCTTCGGGAGGAATGGAGGAACATTCCGGAAAGTACCTACCAACATTTGGTGGAAAGTCTTCCCCGAACGGTGGAAGCTGTGATTCGGGCAAAGGGATGTGCAACGCCCTATTGATTTCCATGAAATCGTGGCTAGAGCACAGAGTGCATGTGTCCGGATATTTGTGATCATATAGTGTATTTATTAAAATGTATGCGCATTTCGGCAGCCAAGCTGCCTTCTTCAGCGTTTACAAAGACCTGATCAGAACAAAATAAATCTGTTCTGATGCAGGAAAGAATTACATCGTCATATATATAGTAAAGTGGGGTTGATTTTCTAATTACAGAGTTTCTAATACCATATGCACGAAAATATTTATACAAAAAAAAGTTATTAGTAGGCAGTCTTCAACTAAATCAAGCCTGGCGTATATAAATTACCGTGTGCAGAATGCGATGCTGTCTATTACGGGCAATCCCGTAGAGCAGTGAAGACCAGAATTAATGAGCATTTGGCAAGCATCAAACATGGGAAATTTGCAGTATCAAGGTTCGCTGACCACATACTCGATCATCATACATAGCACTAGCGACCCACGTCTGCTGAACTTTATTGAGTCATATGCTAAAAACAGTGAAGACTCCTCAAGATTGCTGAACAGTGACTCGGGCCCTTTGGATGTGAGCCAATTGATAGACATTGGGAAACTCTTACACCTGCGTAAACTGACCAATAGACTGAATAATCCAACCAGGACCATTGATTAGTTGAAGACTGCCTACTAATAACTTATTTTTGTATATATATATATATTCGTGCTTATGGTATTAGAAACTCTGTATTTGGATCATAATCAACCCCACTTTACTATATATATGACGATGTAATTCTTTCCTGCATCAGAACAGGTTTATTTTGTTCTACTCAAGTCTTTGTATACGCTGAAGAAGGCAGCTTGGCTGCCGAAATGCGCATACGTTTTAATAAATATTTTATGTGGATTAGTGGTTTCCTGTCGTTCTTACCACGTATTCAGCTATTCAGAAATAATATCAAGTGTACAACTTAACGAGCCATCTGTAAGTAGGGACATCTGTATACACGATAAACCTACACTAAACGACCAATTTATTAGAGACATCCCGCTAATAGCGTGTTGCGCCTTCTTGAGCGGCGAGAACTGCCTAAATACGTGCTGACATGGATTCAACAAGGTGTTGAAACCGTTGCGGAGGAATAGCAGCCCAGGCTGACTTTCGAGCTGGCCACTGAAGCAGGTAGAAGTCGTCGAACTAGTCCAAAACCATTAGAGCACGGTGACAGGGATCATTGTCCTGCTGAAACTGTCCGTCACTACCAGGAAACACTGTCACCATGAACGGGTGCACCTAATCGGCAACAATGTTCAGCTAGTGTGTCACATTCAGGGATGTGTCTACAGATATCAGAGGACTCAGTGTGTCCCAAGAGAAGACAACCCAGACCGAGCACTCTTCCTCCACTCACCTGTACATGATGAAGTAGGAACCGCATGATGAAGTAGGAACCGCGGTTCGTCGGACCAGGCGACCTTTTTCCACTCATCCAGTGTCCAGTGATGATGCCTGTGTGCCCATGGCAGGCGCGCTTTCCTATTTTGCGGCGACAGTGACGGTACCCGTACTGGCCGCCTGTTGTTAAACCCAGTTCGGTGCAAGGTGCGCCACACCGTGTGCTCCGAAAAGAGTTGGGATCCTCCCTCATTGAAATGCGCTGCAATTTGTTGGGCTGTTCCCGTCCTGTTAATACCTTTGACACTGTTGCACGGCAGAACCCGAGGAGGTTTGCGGTTTGCGAAATGCTCAACTGCGCCCGTCGAGCTCCAACGAATTACCTATATTCAGTCTACTTCTGCTGCCGACTCCAACTTGTGATCCAATGCATCCCTTTTATACACCGCGTCGGCCTGTTCCATTGTTTGGGTGTCACTGGGAGGCCGGTCCATTTTCCGTAAGAGGGACGGAATAACTACCATAAACTGTATGAACGTTACGTGGCGAATGAAAAGTGGAAATACGTGGTCACACTGGAAGAGGCCGAGTCATTTTTTTACAGCCCGAGCAATTTTTTTTACAAATATTTAAACTAAATTCTTTTATGTAAAAGACCGAATCCCATGGTGAGGAATATGCTACCATAAGAGAGATCTAGCTGACCAATAAATGTTTGGACTCAGAGCTGTGTTTAATTTGAGATTCTAAAATTGCCATCATCACACGAATTAATTTTAATGCATCATTTGATTTACGAGCTATTAAAATACTTTCCCAATCGTTCCGCCTCAACTGAGTTGTGCCGTTAACACCTAAATAAATCGAGACATTTGATTGGTTATAACTATAGTCATCTACAGCTTCTGTTAAAATTGAAAGTCTTTTGATTACCATTCTTTGGAAACGTGAAAATAATATTAAAAATTCGTTTAATAGTGGCCAGTTCATTAGGAACACCCCTCTAATACTGTGTTGCTCCACTCCTGGCAGCTATAACAGCACGAATTCGCCGTGGCATGGATTCATTTAGCGGCTGGATTCAAGCATTGTTCCGTGATGTTTGTCTATGCGGATGCAACAGCTGCTCTCGGTTGATGCCTATTGGATGGTGGTGGATCCATGCCTGGAATACCCGTTCCAGCTCATCCCAAAGATAGTCGATTGAGTTCAAATCCGGGGAGTGTGGTGGCCAGAGGAGTAAGTTGAATTTATTATCGTGCTCCTAAAACCATTCCATGACGATTTGAGCCTTGTGACACGGAGCATTAGGTAGACCTGACCATTACGGCGTTGTTCTACAGGTATCAGCGGACCAGGAGTACTTACTTACTTACTTACTTTTCAAACCCGCTTATCCGTTAGGGTCGCGGGGGCAGCAGCCCTATGGAGGATCTCCAGCGATCGCGATCTTCCGCCATCAGGTGCATGTCCTCCCTGGTAATACCCAAGCGACTCGAACCCACATTCTCCATGTAGTCTAGCCACCTGGTTCTAGGCCGACCCCTTGGTCTCTTACCCACCGGCTTGGAAAATAACAACTGCCTAGGAAGACTAGATTGCGGCATCCGTATCACGTGGCCATACCAGCGCAACTGAGATCTCTCAATGCGGAGAAGTAGCGGCTCAACACCTAAAGATTCCCTTATTGTGCTGCTGTACACTCTATGTAGTAGGGTAACACCTGCCACACCTCTCAGAAATCTCATTTCGGCCGCTTGTACCCGAGATCGCACTCTTTCGGTCATTACCCAAGCCTCATGACCATAGGTGAGAATGGGGACAAAGATAGATTTGAAGACGGAGAGCTTGGCTTTGTTACCCAGCTCGCGTTTTGTTACCGCACGCGGACCAGGAGTACGCCAGGAAAACATTCCCCAGACCATTACAGAGCTCTCACCAGCCTGAACTGTGGAAACCAGACAGGAGGGGTCCATCACTTCGTGCTGTTGTCTCCAAATTCAGCGTCGGCCATCTGCATGATGCAATAGGAAACTTCGGCATGGTGCAATAGTCGTCGATGGTCCAGTGTTGGTAATCACGGGCAAGTCAGAGACGTTTTTGGCGGGTTTGGGTGGAGGTCAAAGATACCCGGACTGGCCGTTGGCTGTTATAGCTCATCCTTGGCAATGTACGGCGTATAGTACGTTCAGAGATGTTATTCTGCGGTCCAGTGTTGTACTCCACGGTTAGTTGACGGGTCGTGACGTTCCTATTCCCATGAACAAGAATTCTCTTCCTACGGTAACCCTTTGGATCGACGAGTCGTTACGATCACAAGCTTGTCTCTGATTGTTGTTTTTTGGTTATTTAACTAGTCCTGATAAACCCTTGAAATGGTTGTTCGGGAAAAGCCTAGAAGACGTGCGGTTTCGGAAATACTCAGTCCTCCTCGCCGGGCACTAGCGCTCAAAGTTGTTCACATCCTTTGTTTTCCCCATGGTGACGGTCAAACCACTTGCATGTGTGTTCTCGCTGTATATTGGTACCGACTGTCACGTGACCAACTGATACGTAGTAAATGTAATGCTAACGGATTTGCCTAGTCATGGGTGTTCCTAATAAACTGGCCACTCATTGTATGTGTCTGTGTCGCAAAAATTTTAGATTTTAAAAATTCTGTCTTTGGTTTCTTAAAGATAATCATAAAGTAAATTAGGAATATCTAAAAGATCGATCCTCAAGCTTTTCGTCTTCTCTTCTATATATTTCAAGCACAATGTTTATATGTATCTAGATAAGGTTATCCGGTTTTAAAATGCAATTTGGAAGTATAAACTTGAAAGTTAACATACAACTGTGTAATAATGTGTAATAGACAGGGTGTCTCCACGGTACACGTCCAAAATGAAAAATTGAGTAGAGGACCTCAATACCTCGCCAATTAGGTGGGATACATAGCAGTTGCTTAGGCTCAGAAAGAATTTTTTTAGAGGTTGGAGTGTTTGGGGGTGTTAATGGAGGCACATAGCGCCAAGAGCGATAAATGCTTAGATGTTACGTGGGTTATGAAGGCATGACGTAAATGTAAAATATTTAAACCATTTATTCTGATTGGTCCGCACTTTACTGGTCAATGGGATGAGCAACTGAAACTGAAATTATTTGAATTATTTTTGTGATTTCCTGGTTTTCCCTATAGAGGCACTGCTTTCGCTCCACTGTCTGTAACAATAGAAGAGAGTGGACGTGAAAACAATACGAGAAGGAAAAGTAGGCAGGCTATCTTACTACTTGTGGGCTAACCGATATTCGAATTTTAAGGGTGCGAGAACTGATAAAAATCGATTTTCGGGGGCGTTTCACAAACTTTTTCTGATAATTTGATGCAACTTTGCGGGGAATAAAGATAAAGCAACGAAATTCGGAGGGAAGGTTCTCGGGGATATTTCCGCTTTGTGAGGGGCGCCAGGAGAGTCCAAATATTCCCCCCCCCCCCCGTTTTGTATTTTTGCCGTCTAACTCCAATGCAGTATTTCGCGAGTAAAAATAGGTCTAAAATAATGAAATTTGGTACGGTGATGGCAGTTGACGAGAACTGGTTTGGTTCATTTTTTAATTATCTGGATCCAATTTTCCGATATTTTGTTTTCCGGATTATTTTTTTGGTTTTTCATAAATTAACATACAAACTGGCATGATGAAAGCTTAGTTTTTAACGTTGGTCATAAAATATCGATTTTGTTATTTGATTAAAAAATTATTTAAAGTATCCAGGACTATTTTTCGATTTATTATGAAGTAGCCGATATACCCGGCGTTGCTCGGACTCTTTTTTGATAAAATTTTGCAATTTCTGAATGTGAATATACAGAACAAGTGAACATTAATCTCCAGCCCTGCGTTAAACTCACTCAGCTAAAGGGCTGGTGATTGGAGAGGAGTGAAACAGAACACAATAAGAACATTTTAAAAAACTTTGTCTGTCTTTTCTCGTTTCTATAAGGATATGTGTTTCTCGTTTACAACTTGCGTCAGTCACATGTTGCGATACGACGCTTTTGGTTGATTAGTCGGACAAGTGCGGTTTTGCTTAAAAATTCACCGTGGTCCTGTGCTGGTTTACTTGGGTGTATTGATTTCGAAGTACTTGCATGGGGGCGTATGTGTTTTTTTTTTCCTGAAACGAACTGCATTTTCAGATTTGTATGCTATTTTACTGGAAAAAATGACAGTCATCTTCATTTTTACAAAATATGGACATATGCGTTTTTGCGTGATTACTGAAGCATGAAATACAGGGTGTTTCAAAATTATGTACAATAAATGTAGTGACATATTCTTCAGGTCAAAAGAATACGAAAATGTTCTATAGCACTTTGTCTGGAAACGATTTGTTTGCGAGTAATCCAATATGATAGAGTAGGGAAGCACGGTAGTTAGCGGACGATATTTTAGCAGTTCCAGCGTTTCGACCCAACACTAGGTTGAGTGGTTTGTTCCATTTAAACCTACTTTAGGGTTGTTCCATTAGTTGTGTACGGTTGTTTCCATTCTCGCATGTTACCAGAGCTCGAGCGCATCAAGAGCGTTTCTCCGTGAACATTTGGTGTGGAATTGTCGGAAATAACTTAATTGGCCCTTATGTGTTGCCGCCACGATTGACTGGGCGAACGTATCTTTTGTTTCTGCAGAATGCATTGCCAGAATTACTGGAAGATGTTCCTCTTTTGATAAGATCTAACATGTGGTTCATGCATGATGGCGTTCCAGCACATTTCAGCCATGTTGTGCGAGCACACCTTAATGCTGCATACACGGTGGATAGGTGTCGAGGTGGATCGGTAGCCTGGCCTGCAAGATCACCCGACCTTAATCCCTTGGACTTTTTTCTGCGGGATCATGTGAAAACGATCGTCTATAGCACAGAAGTTCCTAACATTATGGATCTGCGACAACGAATTGAAAATGCATGCCAAACCGTTCGTACTGCTGGCGACGAACTCTTCCATGACATCAGACGGTCGCTCATGCAACGAGCCGAAGCGTGCGTGCGAGCTGGTGGCGGGCACTTTGAACAATTCCTGTAATTTGGAGCCACGGGTTTAGTTGGCTGTATCGCGTAAATAAATCGTTTCCAGACAAAGTGCTATAGAACATTTTCGTCTTCTTTTGACCTAAAGAATATGTCACTAAATTTATTGTACATAATTTTGAAACACCCTGTATAAGCACGGGTATCGAGTCTCTCGATAAGTCGAGTAAACACGCGTCTATGCGTAAACTGCATCTCCTTACTCCTGGTCTATGCTCACAGTCCGAACGTAGCTCACAAACACGGCATGCGCAAGCTTTTTACAGTATCTAATGATTATTGCATCACCCGTAACGCTTTTTTGGGTCGGAACTTTATTCTTAATTAAAGAGAGGAAGGAATCTGTAGAAATAAATCAAGCGCTTCAAACCACATAGAAATTCAAAAGTGCATGAATTTTAAAAAAGATGAAGACTTCGAAAAGCATCAAAGGATATAAAATGTTTGAAAAAAATTTATTTATTGTAATGGAAAAGAGTTTATTCCAATACACAAGGATTCAAAACACTGACAGCAAAACGTTAGGCCATTGCACGAATAGGCTAGGTAAGACAACGAAGTACCATTATCTATTAGAATTGGCGCTATTTGTTACCACTATTTCAATATCTATTGTTACAGCGAGGTTTTTTTCGCTGTAACAAAACACGTACCTTTTGGAGGAGTGAAACTCCCGAGAGTCAACGCGGCCAGAGAAGAGCGGGAGATTCGATTGTCAACACGAGGGTAAGCGACAGAAGAGGAGAGCGGAATTGGGGAGACGGGATTGCGAAGTCGTCAGCGATAGATGGAAGTAGCTCGATGGGCAGTGAGCGACTGAGACAGGAGCAACTCAGCAAGAAGAAAATTAATGCCAAGCTTGGAGGCATTAATATTCCTCAGCGAGGGAGAGATTTGCTGAAGAATGAAAGCTCCTCGTCGGCTTCTCGTCGGGGAAAGCAGAGAGTTCCCGCGACGGAGGTGAGCTCGCCCAGCAGTGGAAAATTCCAGTCGCCGTTTAAAGCAGCGAGTTACGGCCGAATTCCCGTAAGCAAATTTTCACCGGTCAACCTTTTGAGTATCACCCGTTTCGACGTAGAAATGTGGCATGAGAACCGTCAGCAAGAGGAAAATAAGTGTATTGTGTGCTGGGAGCGAGTTCGTTATCTCGGCGTATTTCTATGACCGAATCGGCCGGGTTGTGTCTCGTCCGTGATTATTGCAGCGTTGCATTTCGACAGGAGTGAAGTGTAAAGCGTGAGTACTGAATTCTCATATTATTCCGTTATCTTTTCTTTTAAAAAAGTGCCTTCGAGTGCTGTGCTATTTTGGGAAGTTAGGCTTAGCTCACGTAATTCGCTAAAGCGTGGTTTCCGCGTGCGTAAAAACAACGGCAGAAACACAAAGCAGAAAAATTTTATGATGTCACTTCCTGTTTTCGTCTCTTCTGCCCGTCTGAAAATTTCTGCTTTTTAGGGTTGGGTGTTGAGTTCAACTTTTGCGGCAGAAGCAGGGCAGAAACGATTGCTCAGCCAATAGAAAACGATCTCTGCAGTGACGTCACACTGATGTCCTCTCTCTCTCTCTCTCACACACAAAATAAAAATGTCGGACACTCAGCTCACAAAGGTGAAGAAGCCGAGAAAGAAAATTGATGTAGAAGCGCTAATAGAAGAGGTGAGAAATATATATTTATTAATTAATTAATCAAATTCAATTGAATGCAAAAATTCTATGTGATGATTGATGAAGAATGAACAAGCTGTGTACGTACTGTGTGCAGTCGAAGCCGATCGATCGACGGCTTTGGTGCAGTGCATTTGTGTTGAGCAAAGCTTCTGCTATCTTATCCTTTTGAGTTTCTGCCATGTGGGAAACCTGCAGGAGCAGAAAGTAAAAAGGCAGAAAAAATACGCCCTGGTTTCTGCTCTCTTGTTTTCTGCCAGTGGGAACCACGCTTAAGGCGTGGATTCCACATGCGTAAAGAGTGGTTCCCATTGACAGAAAACAAGAGAGCAGAAACCAAGGCGTATTTTTTTCTGCCTTTTTACTTTCTGCTCCTGCAGGTGTCTCACATGGCAGAAACTCAAAAGGATAAGATAGCAGAAGTTTTTCCCAACACAGCACCGAAGCCGTCGATCGATCTAAACAGTCGGCTTCGACTGCACACACTACGTACACAGTTCGTTCAATCCTCATCAATCATCATATCGAATTTTTGCATTCAATTGTTGTTTATTCAATTTAATTTGATTAGTAAATATATATTTCGCACCTCTTCTATTAGCGCTTCTGCATCAATTTTCTTTCTCGGTCTCTTCACCTTTGTGAGCTGAGTGTCCGACATTTTTATTTTGTGAGAAAAAGAGAGAGAGAGGACGTCACTGTGACGTCACTGCAGAGATAGTTTTCTATTGGCTGAGCAATCGTCTCTGCCCTGCTTGTGCCATAAAAGTTGAACTCAACCCAACTCTAAAAAGCAGAAATTTTTAGTCGGGCAGAAGAGACGAAAACGGGAAGTGACATCATAAAATTTTTCTGCTTTGTGGTTTCTGCCGTTGATTTTACGCATGTGGGAACCACGCTTAAAAACAACGGCAGAAACCACAAAGCAGAAACTGTTCTGACCTCACTTCCTGCTCTCTTCTTTCTACCCGACAGAAAATTCTCTTATCTTTGTAAGCTATGACTCAACCCAACTCGAAAAAAAAACAGGAGTTTTCTGTCGGGCAGCAAGACGAAAGCAGGAGCTGTCGTCAGAACATTTTCTGCCGTTGTTTTTACGCATGTGGAATCCACGTCTTAAATTCTTGTGCGTGCCAGCTTTTTCTTCAGTTTACTTACGCTAAAATATTAGCGGAGTGCAATTTAAAGTGTTTCGCCAATATTTAGTTATCGTATCACAGTATTAACGAATAATACTGGTTTTAAGCGAAGGAATCTGTTTCATTTGTTCTACGAGTGCGTACTAAGCTTTGTAATTGTAAATTCTTTTTTCTCCTTTCGCAGGCTCCTGTTGTTATCAAGTACACGTATTTTATTATGGTATAAGTCTGTGTTTAGTCTATAGGACTTTAGCTAAAATTCCGGACGTTAATTCACAATCATACAGAAACGTTCATTATGAGCTTCTTACATTTGCAGATATTGCATAAAACCACACACAGTTCGACAATCGCCTTTCAACCGCACTGCCGATGCCACCTGTTGAGCTTGGCTCATTATCTCATCCTAAAAAGTGACCCAAAAAAGATGTGTCTGTATGTTAGTATGAAGTCTCTTTTAGGGGTTAATGATGGTGGAAAGGCGACGGAGGCAAAAGAAATGAAAATCTTTTATGCGTCTAGTGCCACAACTCATCAGCTGCACAATCTTTTCCCTTCATCTCCGCCCCAGTTCCTTCTCCTAAATTATCCTCAAGTAGACGATCCTGTCATCGGCGACATCTTTATTAGACGGGCACTGTCGTTCTGTCGCTTTTGGCTTTTCTTCGTGTTCCAGCCACCACCGGTGTGCGCCAATCTTCCGTTTCCTTAATTAATCAAGTCGAGTCGGAAAAATTAGGGCGACTTGATCTAGTTAGCGCTTTAAAAATTCAACATTTTACTTCAAAGGATTTTAAAGCTTCGTTATGACGAGGCTGTGATGTTCACTATTTAATTAGTAAAAAAAAAACCAAAAAAAAAACAACGCTCTATTGGAGGAATTTAAAAGTTCATCAAAACCGTGGTATGTGATACATTTAAATGAAAATTATTTTTCATTTGAAGTGATACATTTATTTTAAATTTCAAGGGCTCGTGAATTTTTATGACGTTGGTGTAAAATGCCCTTTTTCCACAGAGCGGTATGTTACAAAGAGGATTCGAGAGGAATTTCAGTTTGCGTAATTGGAATGAAATTTTGTCGAACTGCCGAAGACCTGCGGGTCCAATTAAATATTTTTAAAGCCTCATACAAATGAATATATTTTCTAATGTTCATGAATTTTTCGAATAGTTTTAGGTAATTAAATTGTATCTTCTCATTACTAACGAATTTTAAACAATCATCCGTACGAGACATAAATAAAGCAACAGAAAAAAGTTATTCAAAGTAATGAAAGAATTTTTTGGTATGCTTATTCAATGCCTCCATCAACTTCAGAGATTGTAGATGCCCACTCAATCTTTCGTTATACAGACTACACCTGAAAGACAAAAAAAATGGAATATTCGATTACTTTTATCTGTCACTCACAATGGAATCCCTCGAACATGTATGTCACAGATTTCCACCATATTGAAATATGTTACTCATCTGAAGCTACTGTGCATGCTTGCAAAATAAGGGAGTGCAACATTTTGTTTCTTTCAAAATAAACCGCGCAAACGAAAAAATTTGAGCATACATAACCATACAAAGACTCCATTGCTAAAGCGGATAGGCTATGTGGGATTCCCTTGTCAGTAGAAAAACGGATAAAAACTTAGTTTACATGTCTATGAAGGAGCAAATCCTAAGCTTTATTTTCATAATTGAAACTTTGTTGCATTTACATATGTTAATTTTTTTTCATTACGACAAAAAAAAATGGAATAGTAAAAAAAAATTCCGTTATGCTAATGAATGAACTAAAAGATGTAGAACAACTTGTACCACTTTTTCATTCTGTATGGGAGGAGGAAAAGATCTTTCCTCTTCCACAAGGCAACTTATTAAGTAGCGGAAGAATGAAGCTACTTATTGTTTTCACAATGTCCGTCCGTCCGTCCCCTTCATAATTTCCGCATTTTTTGAGGTAGAAGGTTGAAATTTAGAATGTAGCTTACTACGGGCATGGGCACCTTCACTATTTAGTTTGGTTTTGATTGGCCCACTGAGGGCGGAGTTTCGGGGGCGGAAATTAGAAGGGACCAAAAGGTCGATGCGTATTTATGCATATAAAAGAGTGAAATTCGGTATGCAGATTCCTCTAAGCAAGATCAACATTATTGTAAAGTTTGGGCCAAATGGTTCCAATAGGGTCGGAGTTGTGGTGGTGGCAGTCACTTGGTCTTTAGAACTATGGCAGCATATGGCGTGTGATGTATCATTCGATCGGAAATGATGAGAAACGAAAGAAGATAGAGCTCTTTTTCATCTTCTAAATAATACGTTCGAGAAAATCAATTTTTCGATTAAAAAAATGGGGCGGGGGCAAATTAAAAAGTGCAGATAAAAGGGTAAAAATAGATGACCTCAACGCTTCCGCTATACCTTTCTCGGGAGGATTAATTTCTTGTTATTATTCAGTTGGAAGGAAGCAATCTGAAATTTCACATATTGTTAAATGCGCGCAATCAACTGGAAGCAAAGTGTTATTGAAACACAAATAAGGCATGGGCTCACAAACGATCAGATACCAGAGTGGTAGAAAACGGAAGACGTCGACCATGGGACGGGTGGTGGAGAAGCATCCGTTTTGGTCATCCAAACAGCATCATCAAGAGTGGTCCCAAGTAGTGTTGTGCCGATACCGATACCAATACCAAAAAGTATCGATACTTGCCGGTATCGAGTACTCAAGTATCGTACATCGTAATATGGCATAAGTATCGATAATATCGATAGTTTGCACAACGATACTTGATACTGAAAAAACCTATGAGTCACCTAATGAAGATATTCGATTTTCAGCGTTAATTCAGAATCTGTTGAATATTTTAACGCTTTTATTCCAGTGGCTGCCTACTGATTAGGGAAGTATCTTTCGAAGCGTTTGTTTTTATTTCTCCTAACGAGGTCGAGCTGTCGGAGTTCACGCCTCGCTCTATGGGCGCACGGGAAATAAAAAAAACAAACTAATGACTCGGACACGTGATGATAGCCTCCTAGTAATAGTAATGAGGTCTAATTGTAATGAGTGGTGTTAGCCTCCACGTGCTCCAGTATAGGTTCGACGTCCTCTCAGAAATGCATTTTATCATAGAAATAAATACTCATGTTTACTCGATACTATCGATACTTTCTCATTGAGTACTCGATATAGGTATCGAGTATTTTATTAAGGTACTCGATACCGGAAGTATCGATGCTTCACTGGTATCGCACATCACTAGTCCCAAGTCACCAACGTGTCACAACGAACCTACTCTTCGACGAATTCGTAAACTGCAGTTTAAAAGCCGCGTTCCCAAAGTGAAACCCATCATCACATCCAAGCACAGAGCAAAACGAGTGAAATTGTAAAAGCTATTCATGAATTGGACATCAGAAGAGTGGTCAGAAGTGGTGCTTAGTGATGAGTCGAGGTTCTGCATATTTTACGGTGACTAAGGATGTCGTGTATGGCGAAAAAGGGGGGAAGATTACAGAGAGACGAAGTTGAAAAAGAGTAAAGTTTCCAGGAAGCGTAATGGTTTGGGGATACTTCTCGGTCAGAGGCGTTAGGTCCTTGGCATTTATGAACGGATCCATTAACGCTTCAGTGTATCAAGAAGTCCTCGAATATTTCCTTGTTCCATCTTTAAAGATTCATGGGAAGATGTGATATTTCATTTGGTGATGAAGATGTGATATTTCAGCGTATGGAGCAAAAACAACACAAGGTCGGTTTCACCATCATTCTGTACGCGTTCTTGAATGCCCAGCTAAGTCTCCGGACCTCAATCCGATCGAGAATTTGTGGCATATAATGAAGAAAAGGTTAAATGAATATCTTGCAAGAGACAAGTACGATTTGAAAAAGACCATAGCCAACATCTGGAATGCAATAACGGTTGAGGAGTGTAAGCTTTTGATTTCTTAAATGCCAAGACGAATACGAGCAGTTCTTGATGCTAGAGGTTATATAACAGTGTACTGACATGTTGACATCGAATTAAATCGGTTTGTAAGTATACAATTGTATTATTTTTCCGCAAAGTTGCAATATTCCATTTTATTGTCACTAATGTATTTGCTCTTTCATAAACATGTAAACTAAGTTTTATCAGTTTTTCTACTGAGTGTAATTCCGAAGGTTTTAAGTGCTGCAGTCATAACAAATCGAATATTTCATTTTTTTGTCTTTCAGTTGTGTACAGGGTGATTCAGAATTCATTGTACAAACTTCTAGGGGTGATAGGTAGTGCTAACAGGAACAATGCTTTCCTATGCCATTTTTGCCGTTAAGCCCTCTTGTGGGAGATAAACGCCACTACAGGTGGGGTTGTTGCCCCTGGAGGGTGGCTGCCTGAAGATCGCAACCTTCTTTTTACTAAAGGATTATAAATTTAATGGGGAATATTAGGATTATGTCTACAATACTAGACAAACAAAAACACTTTGGTCTCCAATATTTTGTAATTCGTATAATTTTATGGCACCCAATAAGAAATGGCAACGTTAAGCATTTACAATACAGTCTTGTGCCGACCGTATCACACCACCATATACACCACATAGCTCAATGGAAAAGGGTTTACAGCAAGTTTACAAAGTGTCGACCATGTAGGTTCCACGCACATACGAGAGCGTAGAAGCATTGATCTCCGAACATTAGGGTCATCGCTTATGGCTCCTGCAGCAACTGTGATCCATGCTACGAGATCTTCAGTTGTCTCTACTGGAATTTCATAGAATATATCTCTCCATATAGCCCCGCAGAAAGAAATCAAGAGATCTGGCTGACCACAATACCTGCCCATTTCGTCCAATCCATCGCCTAGGAAACTGGGCGTCCAAAACATCACGAGCGGCACAGTAGTAATGAGCAGGGGCACCATCTTGTTTCTGCGGACAGCAAGAGGAACGTCCTCCAAGAGATCTGGAAGCGTGTTGAGTAGAAACTGTCAATACAGTTGGGAACACGTATGGCCCAATAAAATAGTCTCCTAGAATCCCTGCCCAAACGTTCACTCCAAAACGGTGTTGGCAGCTGCTACATGTTGTCGCATGGGGATTTACTAAGGGCCATTCATGAGAATTGTGTGTTGAAGAGACCGTCTCTTACGAAGGTAGCTTCATCTGTGAAGAGGATGTACTTGCTGAACTCATGAACTGCGAGAAAGCAACACGTGGTGGATGGTCATCTGGCTACAGGTCTTGAATCTTCTGACGACGGAACGGATGCATGTCATTGTCATGCAGTATTCGCCAGACAGTGCTCTGCGTGTGTTCGTAACTGCTGCCACAGCTCGTGTACTGGTGGATTATAACCAATCTCTTCAAGCACCTGGTCCTCCAGTAGGTCTGTCCGGGCAGTTCGTGGGCGACCTACATCTGGTCTATGGACATTGATGGATCCAGTCTCCCTCAGACGTTGTACAATACGGGCAAAGATGGTGTACTGTGATAATGTCAACTCTCGATACAGCCGTGCAGCAGCACGCCCACTGCACCTGGCTTGTCCGTAGATGAGAATCATATCCGCAGGAGGGTTTAGCGGCAAAAATGGCGTAGGAAAACATTGTTCCTGTTAGCACTGCCTATCACCCCTCGAAGTTTGTACAAAGAATTCTGAACCACCTTGGTTTGAAAAATTTGATCGAATTCCAACGAATAGTTTCAGAGTTACGCAGTCAAAATCGTAGCACGTGCTGGTTAGTACTCGCATGTGAGCACGGGTTACAATTTTGAATGAGTAACTCTGAAACTAGTGATTGGAATTTGACGGTATACACAGTTTTATATACCCTATTGTTTCCCCAAAATTTATCATTCTAGATGTTACAGAACTTGAGTTATTAACTTATTGATCTTGGTAGCGGCATTTTTATTTCTGTTCATATCTCAGTTATCGTTCAAATACGGACCCACGTTCATATGAACTTTTTTGCTTAGAATCACCCATGCTACCTCCCCTCCAAGTTTGTACAGACCGTTCAGATACACCCTGTATAGTATGTTCTCTATTTGTCAAAAATATCCATTTTCGTCTAACTCTGATGCCATATTCAACTCCAAGGACTGTTTATCTGCAATATTTCGCGTTTATTATAATGGTAAAACCAATTAGTCTCTGTCTTAGCTCGTACATACACAAGTTTCACTTGGAATGGCAGACCAGGTCTTCGAAGACCGACGATTCACAGTCGACCAAAAAAAAATACTTGTAACATCTTGCAGACTTCAAAGGTTGACCCAAAATGGATGGAATATTATTCCAGAATAATAACCGCAGAGATACATTAAGACAATGCCGCACTAATCCGACGATGACTTTTTGATCGTCTCGTGACAATGGAGGAATGGTTTGCATATCACTTCGATCTGGAGTTCTCCTTTAAGGGGAAACGTTTCTTCAAGGGCCAATGAAAAGATTTCTACAACAAGGGCTCTGGCATCTGATTCGTCGCGGGAGAAGCGCGAGGCTCCGGATGGTACGTATGTATAAAATAACTAAGGACTCTTCTGCTGCGCGTGACCGAATCCATCATAGACTTTGTGGCTAACTCTTGTAATAAGTAAATTTCACGGTAAAGCAGGTATGAATGGAAGTGAAGTGTACCGTAGACGTCAACACAGTATGTGAATCCTTCTGCGTCATACTTCTACACTACTGTTTATAAAAATCGCAACACCCTGATGGAATGGTCTAATCCATATGCAATTTGCAGTATTTGCATACAATGGGTCAGAGTATAAATGATTAGATTTTCAGAATAATTGCTTGAAAGAACACCATGCCTCGACGACGACGAAGGGTACCATATCAACAGCTGACAGACTTTGAAAGAGGACGCATAATTGGTCTGCGTGAAGCGGGATGGTCGTATCGT
>JAHWFO010090363.1:15137-29011 GCA_023313115.1 Rhysida immarginata | reverse complement strand
CAACAGTGGCAAGCTGAATGGCAACAAGTTGTGTTTTCGGATGAGTCAAGGTTTAACTTGCAGCACTATGACGGCAGGATACAAGTCAGAAGACATCGTGGCGAGCGCGACCTTCCAGAATGCATCCTGCAGCGTCATTCAGGACAAACGCCAGGGGTGATGGTGTGGGGTGCAATCAGTTACCATGGCCGTTCCCGTCTGATCAGAATCCATGGCAATCTGAACAGTGATCGGTACATCAGGGAAGTTGTGCAACCCGAGGTCATCCCCTTCCTGCGGAACCTTCCAGGCGCTGTATTCCAACTTGACAATGCCCGACCGCATGTGGCCAGAAATGTCCTCGCCTTTTTCCAAGCACATCAGACGCCCTTGTTCCTCTGGCCTGCTCGTTGACCAGACATGTCCCCAATCGAACATGTGTGGGACAGGGTTGCTCATCGATTGGCTCGTCAGACTCCTGCAGCAGCAACTGTGGATGAACTGTATACCCGTGTAGACAGAGCATGGCAGGACATTCCCCAGGCCCTTATTCAGAGCTTGTTTGACTCAATGCCACGACGTTTAGAGGCTTTAACTGCATCCCACGGTGGTTTCACCCGATACTAATGTGACAATAAAACGCATTGTATTGACCTGAAAATCTAATGGTTTCTTTTCTGATCCATGATATGCAAATGCTCCAAATTTAATGCAGATTGGGCTATTCCATCAGGGTGTTGCGATTTTTATAAACAGTTGTGTATGTTCGACTGATATAAATCTTAAACGGCCATATTCACCACCATCTTGCGCATCAAAATATGCGCATGCCGTCATCGCGTCAGAACCAATCAGATTGAGCCCTCCAAAGAATCGTGAATTAATCCGAGAATCACTCAATCCGTGATTGGTGAATGCGAATTGTAAGTTATGAATGAAGTAATTCTGAACCATGGATTATGTGATCCTACTTTTAATCCCCAGTTGGTGAATACGGCCGTCAGAAGTGTCATAACCATCGAGAGAGAAGTCCTCTGAGATGAAACGTAATACATTGTCAGGTAGATCCCGTCACTCTGAGCGTCTCACTCAGACCACACCATATTTAACTGTTTATCACCTTATACTGATTGCAAGGAGTGAGTTCTTTCATCTGAAGGTTCCAGAGACGAAAGAGTGTTAAAATTTAGGAATGTAGATTCCTGACTATGTTCATATTCTTAACTTTAGTGCATTTGCTTGAAGGAATCCACGAAAGTGCATCAAAAGTTGATACATCGGAGTCAAGTTAATCCGTTTTCATGTTATCGTGCAAACGACGGCCAGCCAGACAAATCAAAGGTACCGATTAAGCTTGTTTTCTTATATATAGTTTAGCTAAAGCTCGTAATAAGGGGTCATTGAAGTACTCTTTGAGGGCCATTTTCTCGGACATAGCATTTCGAAAATCGAAAAGAAAGTCATATTCGTCTTATGCTCGTGATTCCCGTTCGATTGATATATTACATGCTTTGTATTGCCAAAAAAAAAAATTTAATGCGGGGGTTTGAATCTCAATAGTCACGTGACTGTTAGACCGATTTCAATGACAAATTAAGCAGCTGAGCTCAGGAAGGGTCTCTATCGAATAGCGGAAACAGAAACTGAAAAAGTTAAAGCATTCTCGAGTAATCGTCGGACATACAGACAGATAGACACAGAAACAGAGCGAAACCAATATATGCTTTTCAGCATATAATAAAACACATATTGCCATTTTATTTCTAAGAACCCAACCTTTTGCCTTTGATTTGTGATTAAAAATGATAAAATTTTGAGCTAGCTGTAAAAGAATTTTGTAGTAATTCATTCTTTTTGATCCTCACTAGTTGAGGTATACAGGGTGGTCCATAAGTCTGCCCCCCCCCCTTTTATTTTTTGAACCGAAGCAGATATGTCAATTTTGATGAATCCAATGAATAGGAAGTTGTGGGTGGCCTATCCCATGGCGCACTTTTCATCATCACAAATATGCAAATTAGGACACATTCAAAATTTATCTCAAAAACCGTAAGGGATAGAGGAAAAAGACCCAATTGCAAACTTGTTCAGCATAAAAAAAACAAACAAAACAAAAAAAAAATCATCCAAACCGGACCAACCAATCACCTACAATCACGTTGACCAAGTTGACCATTTCCGGAACAGTGTAGCTTCCCGCCCTGGAATTGTTCTGTCTTCTGCGTGCTGAAACATGCCTTTTATTTGCTTTTCCGCATGAAAGTGAATGTGAGTATGGTAATTTATGTTAATTTTTTGATTTGCATGCTTTACTTGCTGGAAATATCAACATTCAGTTTTCCTTATGCAGTGTGACTCTTTCTAAGCTACAAGTGATTGTGGGTGATTGGTTGGTCCGATTTGGATGATTTTTTTTGTTTTGTTTGTTTTTTTATGCTGAACAAGTTTGCAATTGGGTTTTTTTCTCTATCCCTTACGGTTTTTGAGATAAATTTTGAATTTGTCCTAATTTGCATATTTGGGATGATGAAAAGTGCACCATGTGATAGGCCACCCACAACTTCCTATTCATTGGATTCATCAAAATTGACATATCTGCTTCGGTTCAAAAAATAAAAGGGGGGTTCAGACTTTTGTATTCACCCTGTATAAAGGGAAGAAAGGGGGAGGTGACAAACAATTAGGCAAATAAGTTACAAAATAATAATAAATGCCATCAAACAATGCTGATGCAAACAATGACACTTAGCCGATTATAATATACAGTAGATGTAGGGATATTTACAAATTAAAAGACTCTGTGATCGAATGTATACAGAATTACTACACTCTCCGTTTAACCTATCGGGTACTTTTTATTCATTTTGAACAACACATTTCCATTAGAACTACGCCTTACCTTAGCAACCGGAGACTTTCTTAGCAATCTCATCTAACCCAACAAATGCTTTCGTTTTCATCCTTGAATTCTTTAAAATCCTATCGGTCCTCGGCATTTCAATTGCCTGACTTGTTATTCTAATCAATATATGATAACAAAAAAGGTCTATCTCTATTTTTATAAACATATACAAACAAACGGGAAGAATACTGTTTCACTTTTCTCGTGTTTATTTTCTTTCCTCTTTCATATTGGTGTTTACTTCTGCAGAGTTTTTGACGGGAAGCGATTTTTAATTTGCATCATGTAAGTCTAGCCGACGACGAGTTCTTCAGCGTTGCTTTTGTTAAAATGCAAATAGGAAACGAAAGGGGAAAAATAAGAGTAAAAATGGGTAGGGGGAGGGGGTGAGGAAAAAGCGAACATTTTATCAGAGATGGATGGTGAACGAGAAATGGGAGAATTGTGTGTGTGTGTGTGTGTGTGTGTGTGTGTGTGTGTGTGTGTGTGTGGGTGGGTGTCGGTGAGAGACAATTTTTTTTCGAGCTTTCCGAGATGTATTTTTCGCGAGCAGCCAATCGAGTCGGAAGAGATGTCGCCAAATTTTCATTTTAATATCGGAATTGCGCAAAAATCTCGTAAATAAAATAAAACTCGCTCCTCTGATATATTAATAAAAAAAAAAACGAGGAGGGGGGTGTTAGAGGAGAGCCAAATGTGAATGCAGAAGCGCATCACATTTCCATTTCTCGGCATCAACGGACGGTTTTGCTCTTCGATACGGTGACTAAACGAGATCAAAGCTTTTTGGTAGCTCTCTCCCCCCACCTTCTTCCTTCATACCCTGAGAGAAATGTGGGATGACGAGTAAGTTGGGAGTGGAATCCGTCGGGTAATGAAGCTGTAGATTGCATGATCACGAATGGCTGTGAGTAGGAGGAGGAGGAAGAATCAAAGGGACTTCTGAGCCAGATGCCGCACGAACACACCAGAATCGTTACAAGAGCGTTTGCATAATTCTTCGATATTTTTTCAATTCTATACAAAAACATGGACGAGTGGAGCTGAAGAGAGAGAATTCTACGGGAGATTCTAATGAGAAAAACTAAGAAGGTTGAATGAGCTGGGAGAAGAAAGGAAAACAGGGTGGAATAGTGGATGGGGGGGGGGGGTTAGGAATAGGGAATCATTAAAGGGAAGGATGGGGTTTGGAGGAAATGTTAAATAATTCAATTACCAACATGAGTCTGAAATTTTTGGCGATGTTCGCTGGCATTTTTTCCTTCTTTCTTTAAAAAAAATACGACCGAGCAACAAAAAAAAAAAAAAAAAAAACAAAAAAAAAAAAAAAAAAACGCAAAAGAAAGAAAGAAAAACGGAAAAGTGGAATTCTAAACGAAGAAATTATTAGGGAGAATAAAACTGTCAACGAAACAACAAAAGATTATCCTGCTGGAGGAAGAAAAAAAAAGAGATCGGTTTCCTAGAGGAAGAAAAAAAATGTTAAAAAAATGTAAATTTAAAATAAATAAGTTAAAAAAAAGGAAAGAATTTTGTTAGTTGAGTGGTTTCGCTTCTTCTTTTTTCATCGTTGGAAAAAAGTCTAATTGAATTACTTTTTAAACAAATATTAAATAAAGCAAAAACAATTAATCGATGTTCTTCTTTTTCTTTTTCCTCATTCGGCTTCTTCCTTCCGCTGGCAAAGTTCCAATTACCTTCAAAAACGGCCTCGTTCGGTTTTTCAGGGTCTTTGCTTCACCACCGACGAAACATCGAAAAGCGGAACCCTCAAATTATCTCTTTCTCTAGTGTTTTTAATTCAATCTTATTCTTCTCCCACCCTACTTTACCCAATGAATCTCCGCCAATCACGTCTTCTTGATTTTGTCGCGAGACTTTCCTATTCAAAACTATTCATAACAAATGAAAACTCGTTTTGATGAGTTTGAAATTTCGATTCAATATTCTAAGAGCGCTAGAGATTGTACTTTCAAGGCGGTATGACCTGATGCCTTGTCTTGCTGCAAGTATACCTTGTTTACCTCCGTACCATACAACAGTGGTAAACTTTGGTCTTTGATTCAACTGTGTAAAACACCGTTGTAGCTGTATCCCGCCACGATCATGAAATCTTCTGAAAATGTTTCCGGTACCATCTTCTGAAGTCCTTAGTATCCTTTGAGCGGTAAAAAATGGTTCTATCTTATACCTTCTCACCTATTGCGTGCACGTATTTCTATTTTTCATCCAACATGACGCGCTCTTGAACATGACGCGGCAACAACTCTTGTGTAGCTTCTCCGGTAGCAAATCACGCTTGATAATTGCGTTTACTGTGTACAGAAATGTGTTGGTGGGTTACATCCGGTTACGAGAGCCTCAATTTCCAACGACGTAAGGAGTATTGGCATGTATTTTACCCCCAGGAATGGCGCAGTTTCTGGTTTTGCCAATGTTATTTAATACACTTGACAGGTCAATTTCCGAGCCGTAAATGGAAGTTAAGGATATTATAAGCCAAGGAAATGTATCTAGCGCACGCTGACGTATCCAAGTTAACTTCCGACGTAATGGAAGGAAATCTACAGGGTGCGATCACAAAGTTTCAAGACAGATTTTTTCCTGAGTAGGGGAGGGCGCACAGACCGATTCCACAGAAAGGGAGAAGTAGTGGGGGATGTCAGTTAACCGACAGCACCAGCGACAGTTACTTCCCAGACGCTGCAGTGAGCAAATCGCTAGTGGCGTGAGTGCGTTTCAGTGACCCCCGTCGAAAACGGCGTTTGAAGGAACGAGTTCGCCGCGTCCGCCAGGAGATCAAAGACAATTGGGTTCTTCACGACAATGCACCCTCTCACACTTCGCTCGCCGCCGGTGAAGTATTGGCCAAGTTCGACGTCGCAACACTTGCCCCAGCCGCCCTACTTCCCCGACCTAGCTCCCAGTGACTTCTGTCTGTTCCCCCGAATTAAGAGATACCTGAAAAGGAAGCGATTCGACAGGATTCCAGCGGTGAAGGCAGCTTCGACGAGGTCCCTTGACAGCCTTCCGTGCGAAGTGTTCCAAGCATTGTGCTGATGTCCAAGGGTCCTATTACGAAGACTATTATTTGGGTCCTGTAATACAGTTTTGAAGAACTTCCGAATAGCACAACATATCTAAGTATCGTTGCTGATCAAGTTCATCCTATCTTGTTGATGATGGCTTCTCCCAACAAGACAATGCGCCAAGCCACAGTGTTCGTATTTTGCAGGAGTGGTTTCAAGAGCATGAGGGAGACTTTAACTTGTTTAGGTGGCTCCCACAATCACCAGATCTCAATCCAATTGAGCATTTGTGGGACGAAGTTGAAAGCCATCAGGCAGCTGGTTCCACAACAATCAAATCTCATACAATTGGACAGTGCTATTCAACATGCATGATGTCTGCTTCCTCGTGTCACTTCTCAAGATCTCGTGGAGTCAATGACAAGAATAATCGCCGCAGTGTAAAAGGCAAAATGTGGCCCAACGAAGTACACTTTTTGGGCCAATCAGTGTAACTGGGGATGTTTGAAAGATCGGTCATTCCCTATTTGAATAAGGTTTTGCAAGAAAAAAATTTCAGTTCCAACAAGATCATTACCCGATTCATACTTCGATAGAAGAATGATCCTTCATAACAGACACACGTCAGTACGTCAATTAACAGCCACATTCAGTGAGGGGGTACTAGAAACGTGTCTTCGGGGTCAGTGAAGCGAAATTTGGCATTGATGGGATATGGCAGTAGAATACCGACCAGATGCTTTTACTCACAGCACGCCATCGGAGACTACAACTCGCCTGGTTTCGTGAACCTATTCATTCTAACTTAGATGACTAGAAACACATAGCTTAGTCCGATGAGTTACGATTCATATTGGCGCAAGCTGATGGAAGTGGCGCAGACTTCATGAGGCCATGGACCCAAGTTGTCAGGAAGGCACAGTGCAAGCTGGTGGTGGCTCCATAATTGTATGGTTTAGGTCCCCTGATCAAACTGGACTTACCTTTGACTGGGAATCGTTATGTCCAGCTGCTTGGTGACCATTTGCAGCCCTTCATGGCCTTCATATACCTTAACAAAAATGGGGTACATGATATTATATTGGGATATTATCGAATGATCCGTTCGTGCACAAGAGCTTGCAGCTGCAACACTCATTGCGGCTATCGAGACTGCATGGCTGAGTATCTATGGTAGATGCTTTGGATGTCCACACCAAATCGACGAATTCAGACGCCGGAGACTGTCCCGCTTGAAGAAGGCAAATAGGCATCTGCCAGTGGCTCAAAGGACATAACTGATTTGGGGATAAACCCCTGGGCATCCAGTCCAGTGGACCATAAAGCAGAGGAAAGAAAACCACGGTCAAAGGAACATCCCACCCACCTGAGTCAGAATCAAAAGGGTCCCCTAAAGGAACAACCACTGGTTAGCAATGGAAACCAAACAAAACAGAATAAATACAAAATTGGTATGAAACGGTTCTAAGACTGTTATTTGGGACATTTCGTGCTGAAACATGGCTTCCAAAACCACAGCTTTTTCGGAAGGGTATATGTTTGGCCTTTCCGACGCTAACTTCAGTCTTTCGTGCATTGTGGAATTATGCAAACGAAGTGGTATTGTGTTATCCAAAGCTACTGTGGGTCGAATAATAAAAAAAAAAACAAATTGCGACCATCTAATGAACGTGGACGAGCAGAGAAGCAGACCAGAAACATGCCCCAGTCAACACGCCCAGCTCAGGTGGTGCGAGAAATCTGGTCTGAAGTGCTGAAAGAAAATCCCCCCACACAGAGAAGTCTAGCCCAAAGGAAAGGTATTTCACAGGCAACAGTCTCCAGAATAATTCATGACAATCTTGGGCTGGAGCGAAGTCATAAAGCGCGCGGTCACACAACTGAGTGACTGACAACTGACCACTGCCAAGTCATCTGTGGCTTACTACAGGAAGATGGAACAGGAGACGGGCATACGAGTTATTTCCTTCTCTTATGTGCCTGTAAAATCTCCTGACGCATCACCGATGGATTTCTGTGGTTTTGGTCTCCTGAAACGACGGCTCGGAAGTCGCCGACCAAGAACCGTTGATGGGCTATGGAAAGTCTGTCAGCAGGTGTGGAACGAACTTCCCATGGAGTCCCTCAAACTCAGCCTACTTCAGTGGAAATTACGGTGCCGGGCGATAGTCCAACAACGGGGCTCTCACATCGAACACAACCGATGTTGGCGCCATGGTATTACACCATCGTAACAGAACTGCAAAGTTGTCTCATTTTATCTGAATCAACCCTCCGTATTGCTTTGTCGACACAGTATTGCTCAATTGCTCATAATCTATATTAATAAATACCGGAAAATAGACCTACTTATCGGTTTTACATTATCCGCCCGTCACCTTCATAATGTCTACATTTTTGAGGTAGAAGGCTGAATTTCGCAATGTTGTTTATTATGGGCGTGTCCAACACCTCCTAAAGAGAAGGCCTGAGGACAAAAGGTGGATGCATTGTTACAATATCATCAAGTGGCCAAAGGTAGGGCTTATTATTGGTAGAAATGCGGTTAACAATAGCCGCTTGATGTTGGCATGCCCACCTTCACTATAGGTGCATAGTTTGGTTTTGATTGGTGCACTGGCGTCGGAAAAATGGAGGTGGGAATCAGAGGAGACAAAAGTTATATATGGTATTTAGGTACGTGAAGGAGTGAAATTCAGTATCCAAATTCCTCTAGGTAAGATCTACATTATTAGGAAGTTTAGTCCAAATTTAGCCAATGGGGTCGGAGTTGCGGGGGTGGCAGCCACTTGGTCTTTACAAGTATGGCAGCATATGGCATGTGATGTCATTCGACCGGATTTGATGAGAAAGGAAAGAAGATAGAGTTATTTTATATTTATTACATACTACTTTCGAGAAAATCAATTTTTTGATTAAAAAAACTTGTGTTGAGGGGGGGAGGGGGGTAAAACGTCAGATAAAAGGGTGCAGAAGCTAAAGCCTTTTCTTGGGATGTTTACAAGATTTTATTATTTTATGAAAATTATGTTTCCAAATGCGATATGGTTTTTGATTGATCTCTGGTTTGAAATAAGCTTGTTTAAATAAACATTTGAAGTGCTTAGTTTGTGAAATGTCATCGACGCTATTGGTTCATGCCATCACACATAGAACTAATACCAATCAATGCTATCCAATTATCACGTCTGAAACGTTTCACCAATGGTCGATAATACCCAGTTTGGAGAACACTGTTATGAACGATTCTAGACTAGATGAGGCGTATGTTTATTCAAGCGACTGCAACAAGAGATGAGCCATTTTTTACGGCTCATGGGGTTCTAAGAACTTCAGAAAATGGTACCGGAAATTCAAGGAAACATATGCAAAAGATTTCACGAACGTGCGGGATAGCCCTATAACGTCAAGTTAACTTTTCACTGAGTCAAAGCCCAAAGTCAACGCCATGTTCTATCACACTAATGTTCTAACTCCAATATTTAGCCATGATATCCTTGGTTTGTACGGCACAGACGTAAACAAGGTATGGGTGCACCAAGACAAGGTGTCGGAATTCGCTCCTGTCCATTCACCGACATACTTGACAAGTTGGCCTACTTCAACGGGCCTTCGGAAAGAGACGACCGCGATTTACATTTAAAAATGTAAGTTTAATATCTCCAAAAGTTTTGTGCTTTGAATGCGAAAATCTGAAAAGCGCCTTCTCAAAGTAACGTCCTTTGCATATCAAATAGAATGAGAAAGTGATATAAATATGCATTATTATTATTATTATTTATATATTCATTCACTCGTTTTTTATTTATGCTATTTCAAATTAGAAAACGGGGTTTTTTAAAAATGAATGAAACAACTGTAATTTTAAAAGCGAGATTAGAAGGCCCGATAGCGTTTATGGAGTTTTAAACTCATTTAAAATTTTGTGATTTATTTCGCAGAAGGAGTTGACTCCTACAATTGAATAACAAATTAAGATTTGAAAGTCTTCGTTTGTAGCATTATGTAAAACGTGACTCCTATCTGTAGTTCTTCAGAAATATCTTTTCGAGGAAAGCATTTGTTTTTATAAACGAAAGCCATTTGGAGAAAAGGAAATAAGATGACGAAGAATTTGTTATTCTTATGGGAATTTTTTTTATTATTCCTTTAACCTCCATCTTAATAAGTTTTCAGTCCGCTTTAGAATGTAATAAATTCAAACTTGAGCATTTGTCGGTTGTTGACGAGTTCAGGCTGATGAATAATAATAAAAAAAATATTCCTTGCCGAGTTTCGAGATTTTTTTATTTTTTATTACAAAATGAAGCGAGTCTTCGAACTCCATTCTGGCATTTTAACATTAGCTGGAAATTTATATTTAGTCGCTTTCCCTTCCTTTTCGCCTCCTCCTTTTCCTTCTTTTAAAACTCATGAATGGGGAAAGATAAATAGAAGCGATTGAGTTTTATGAGCAGCATTTAAATTTGCCAAAAAATATTTCAATCATAAAAACGGAACAACTCTTATCTTTCAATTAAAGTAAATGAAGCGACGCCTGTTGGCAGCGAGACGAAACTACACGAGGAGAAAAATTCATGACGAAAACAAGGAAAAGCTCTTTAGAATTCATTACAGAATTCCTCCTTCTTCTTCATTCTTTTTATTTCTATCCCCCTTCTACACCCACCACCTATTTCTTTGTGGAACGTGTTTTGTTGGAATTCTGTCTTCGCCGGCCGCTTCTGTTTAGCCCGCGAGGAAAAGTTTTCTCCAGTAATTTTGAGTTATTGAAAACAAGCGCTGTTTGGAAGAGGGTTCGTTAAAATGGACCAATTGAAAGCCCGTCCGTATTCAGCCACGACTCCTTTTATAAGACACGTTTTTTTTTTGTTTTTTTTTTTAAAGAAGTAAGTTTTTTCTGCTGCTCCTATCTTTACCTTCTGATTAAGAGTCGGCGCGCCTTTTAGGTGTAGTCATTCGAAAAAGAGTATATCTGAGCTAATTAGAGACATTTCTTTTAAGAAACTCGTAAATAAGTTAAAATTGCAGGAAGAACAGAGCAGGGGACTATTTGGATCTTCTTATTCCGCTTATTAATTTTTAGAAATCTCATTTAAGTAAAGAGAAACTAGCTGATATACCCGGCGTTGCTCGGGCTTTTTATTGATGAAAGTTTGCAATATCTTAATGGGAGAATATACAGTAAAAATCAACACATTAACCCTGGATCACAAAGCTTCCTGGAACAGCGCAGTGAAATGACGCATGAAACCTTAAAAAATTCATTACCTTAAAAATTACGCTAAATATCCCGAGATTTTATCTTAAGTAGCTTTTTTACACCTAATACAGTATACGAGAGACAGTGTACAAAATATATCGATGTATCAAAAGAATCGATGTAATATCGATTATCGGTTATAAGGTGGAACGATATGCTTAAAAAAAAAAACAGAACAAAAGTCGGGCAGACGGTTGCCGTTTGAATTGAGGACAATGTCGGGCAGTCAGTCAGTCGGGCAGCAGGACTAGGCACCGGCAGACTTTTCTACCCACTAGACTTGGCACCGGCAGACTTTTTCTTGTTCCCACGCCTGAAACGGGCCTTTAAGGGACACAGATTTGCGGATATTCCAGACATTCAAGCAAATGTAACACGTGAACTTAAAGCCATCCCTAAGGAGCTTCCAGGATTTATACACCCGATCCCAAAAGTGTATTGCCTTCCAGGGTGATTATTTCGAAGGACAATAAAGTAAATGTGGCTCTATCTGTTTTGCATTTTGTTGTGTATGAGATGTCGCATTGTCGTCATGGAAGATACCATTATGCCCAAGAAAAACGACTTTCATCCTTATCTATCTATGTATATATACATAAAATTCTCGGTATGTCTGTCTGTCTGTCTGTCTGTCTGTTCGCTATGCATTTCAAAATGGTTAGACCAATCTTGATGACATTTTTCATGGTAATTCCGATGGATCCTGGGAAGGTTTTAGATAGGTCATGGTGGGGATATTGCGCTTCATGGATAGCACAGTCTACAATTCGTTACCCCCCTCCCTAAAAGAGGTTAATATAGTTAATTATATAGTGCAACACCAGTTAATGTGTTAACAAACTTTCAGCCCCCCTTTCCTCCCCTTAGGGGTTGAATTTCCAAAAACCCCTTCTTAGTACTCACTTTAATTTCGTAAAAAACCTCCGTGCAAAATTTCAAGTTTCTAGGCCTTATGGTTTGGACTGTGCGTTGATCACTCACTCAGCGTGACAGCAGACAGACGGACGGACGCTTTAGAGAATTAGTTATAAGGGAAAGATGTTGTTTCTGTGTATGAGCTAGCGGTATTTCATTATGTAAACTTGTATTCATTTTCATTGAGAAAAAAAATATAATTGATGATATTACCATAAATTTTATGACATCCTGTACAAAGAAGTAAAGTCAGTTTCAAAATTGTGGAAAATTCTTAGTTAAAGTGCATTCTAAGCAAATTAATAAACGCACAACAACCTCAAGCAAAATGACGCAAAGTTATTATTCAACTTCACGATAGTTCTCTCTTCATAAAATATCAAAATACACGGACCGAGCAGAACTCATGGGATAGTAGGTCTCTGATTCGCGATCGGACACCATGTATGTGTGACACCTTGTGGGATAGCCGTTCGTGAGTTGACGGCATTCGAACGGGGCCTTCTGGTGGGTGCCCGATGCTTGGGAAATTCGATATCGGCGGTCGTGCATGAATTCAGCTTCACAAGTTCAACCGTGTCTAGGGAGTACCGAGAATGGTTGAAGGAAGGCATAACAGTCCCCACAACAAACACTATACCGGGCGTCCAGCCATCCTCGATGACCGTCACCGGCGACATCTAGGACGAATGGTCAACAGAGACAGGAGGGCCACAGTGTGATAAATCACGGACCAATTCAAGGTCGGCTGAGCTAGAAACGTCTCCTAGGACCGTCCCTCTACGCGGGTACCACTGTTAAACCCGCGTCATCGACACTCTGGCGTGCATTTGCCCTAATCACTTCGGATGTACACTGCAACAGTTGCGTAACGTCATATGGTCGCACGAGTCTGGAGCGCATTTTTCTGGTAAGTAATGGGCTCCCTTGTTCTTCTGGAAACACGTTGAATGGTTTGCGATATCGTCAACGGCTCGAAGACCAGTTTCTGGCCTTCAGACACCCCGACGACCTTGCGGTATTTTAAGATGACAATGCGTCGCCACATCCCTCCAATATCACCCGAGAATGGTTCGAAGAGCATGCAGGGGAGGTTCAACGGCTGTACAAACCACCTTGAAGCCCTAATATGAAGTCTATCGAGCATATCTGGGATGCCGATGAACTTAGACTCTGGGCGCTGGATCCTCTAGCCACAAACAGACTGTGTTATCTGCCTCCGGAAGTGTACCAGGGTTTGCAGACTCAATCCATGCCATATCGTCCAGAGGGGGCGCTCCACAGAGCCAGAGGGGGCCAGACCAGATATTAGGTGACTATCCCATGAGTCTTGCTCAGTTAATGTATAATTATACAACTTTCATGGAAATATTTACTTTTCAAACCTGCTTATCCGTAAGGGTCGCTGGGGCAGCAGCCTTATGGAGGATTTTTAGTGCTCGCGATATTCCGCCATTAAGCGACTCGAACGTAGATTCTCCATGTAGTCTGGCCACCGGCTTCTAGGCCGACTCCTTAGGCTCTTACCCACCGGCTTGGAAAATACAACTGCCTAGGAAGGCAAGTTTGCGGCATCCGTTCTCGTGGGTATACCAACGCAACTGAGATCTCTTAATGTGGAGAAGTAACGGCTTATATCTAATGACTCCTTATTGTACTGCGGTGTACTCTATCTACACTACTGTTTATAAAAATCGCAACACCCTGATGGAATGGTCTAATCCATATGCAATTTGCATTATTTGCATACAATGGGTCAGAGTATAAATGATTAGATTTTCAGAGT
>JAHWFO010090363.1:0-14737 GCA_023313115.1 Rhysida immarginata | reverse complement strand
CAACAGTGGCAAGCTGAATGGCAACAAGTTGTGTTTTCGGATGAGTCTAGGTTTAACTTGCAGCACCATGACGGCAGGATACGAGTCAGAAGACATCGTGGCGAGCGCGACCTTCCAGAATGCATCCTGCAGCATCATTCAGGACAAACGCCAGGGGTGATGGTGTGGGGTGCAATCAGTTACCATGGCCGTTCCCGTCTGATCAGAATCCATGGCAATCTGAACAGTGACCGGTACATCAGGGAAGTTGTGCAACCCGAGGTCAAACCCCTTCCTGCAGAACCTTCCAGGCGCTGTATTCCAACAGGACAATGCCCGACCGCATGTGGCCAGAAATGTCCTCGCCTTTTTCCAAGCACATCAGGCGCCCTTGTTCCCCTGGCCTGCTCGTTCACCAGACATGTCTCCAATCGAACATGTGTGGGATAGGGTTGCTCATCGATTGGCTCGTCAGGCTCCTGCAGCAGCAACTGTGGATGAACTGTATACCCGTGTAGACAGAGCATGGCAGGACATTCCCCAGGCCCTTATTCAGAGCTTGTTTGACTCAATGCCATGACCCTTTAGAGGCTGTAATTGCATCCCACGGTGGTTTCACCCGATACTAATGTGACAATAAAACGCATTGTATTGACCTGAAAATCTAATGGTTTCTTTTCTGACCCATGATATGCAAATGCTCCAAATTTAATGCAGATTGGGCTATTCCATCAGGGTGTTGCGATTTTTATAAACAGTAGTGTAGTAGAGCAACACCTGCTACACCTTTCAGGAATCTCAATTCGGCTGCTTGCACCCTCAATCGCACTCTTTCGGTTATTACCCATGACCATAGGACAAACATAGATTTGAAAACAAAGTGATTGGTTTTGTTTTCCAGCTCACGTTTTGTTACCACGGATCGCAACAGCTCACATCTGACGCAGCTGCTGCATCAGTCCGAACATCTAATTCTCTATTCTGCCGCCTATCACTCGTAAATGCAGTCCCGACATACTTGAACTTCTCCACCCGTCTCAATAGGGCTCCCCTAACAGGGAGAGCGCCCACTGAGCAGGTTGTCTTGAAAGGACCAGAACCACGCAGATTTTATCCCAGCCTCTTCACACTTGGCTCCATACCGATCTGTTGCATGCTGAAGACTTGTACGAGAAGATCCAAGGAAGATAGCTCGTCAGCAAAGAGAGATCTTTTCACCCACTCAAGCACGCTCATGACCTTTGCTGCCCCTGTCTCTCCAGTTCATAGAGATAATGAACAAGTGAAGCGACAGCACAGAGACGCACATCTCAAAGCTTTCGTACAGAGACATGATAACAACAACTAATTCCCCATCCACTCTCGATTCTTTCAACACTCGCCAGGACTTCTCCCGATTAACCCTGTCATATGCTTCTGAAATTATTCTTATGAAAACGTTTTATTTTAGAAATTTGTAAAGTCGCCTTTGGCTTTAATAATAGCCTCAGTTCTTTTGAGCATGCTTATTAGTAAACTGGGTATTTTTCCTATGTATCTTGGGCATTGTTTTTGGAATTGCCCATATATTTTCGACTGGATTCAGATTAGGCGAATTTCCTGCCCATTCCAGAAAAGTTATTTCTCTTTCTTGAAATTATGCTGTTAGTTTTTTGGATGTATGAGTAAATGCATCATATTGGAAGATAACATGGATGGGAGACAACATGCATTCATATTGGAAGATAACATCATCAGATAAACAGAGCTTCTTAGTCCTTGGAATGAGAGAAAATTCTATCATTTCAGTATGAATCACTTCAGTTACTTCTGAAATTGTCGCTTCAAATCGATGAAAAAACATGAACTTGTTACGATAAAATTTCAATCTAACTTTAGTTAGGTTTTTTTCATAATAAACGGAAACCTAATTTCTTCCAATCAATTGAAATAACCCAAATCGTCATAGGGTAGATGTACCAGTAATTGACAGTTTAAGACATTACTGTGAAACAAAATTGTGTACGTAATACAAATTGTATTTTGAAACTTTTCTAATTATACCATTAAATTGTAAATAGAATGCAGAATGCGCCAATCTCTATACAATTATTATATCTCTAAAAGCTATTAAGTTATTAAATTTTTTCCTAACTAATGCATGAATCGCCAGTAATTGACAGTTAATGCACCAGAAGTTGACAGGCAGTTTCACCAGTAATTGACAATACTTTAATTACACATTTTTATTATATATTTATACAAAAAAAATTGATAACATTCAAAAGTAGCTGAAGAAATGAAGCATTTTTAAGAATGTGTAAAGTATTTAACATAACTAAAATTGTGCTTTTTAAAACTTAAGTTGTTCATATTGATCATTTATCTTCCCCCCCCCCCCCTTTGAAATAATAAATAAAATCAGTTTATTCCCATGTAGAGTGCAAAGACCATAAAAAATGAAGGTGTTTTCCAGTAGTGCAGTATCATCAGATTTTGGCCAACAATTTGTTCACAGAAAAGCTTGATTTTTGACAACTGTTCTCCAACTTTGCAAAATTCATCCAATTCATCCTATGCTACGTCTTATCATAGTAAACAGAATAGTAGTTTTTTTCTTGGAAGATAACTTGTCCTGGGCTATCTGCTGATCGTCTCTGTGACAAGATTCAGGACCAACAAAAAGAATCGGCGAATAGGGCGTAGAAGATTTATGTCAAAGTGGGTGATCTAGAAATTGACAGTCAAGTTCCTATAATTGATACAGTTAGGTTAAATACTGGAAATTCAGAAGTTACACTTAAAACCATCATGTTTCTTTATTATTACCCTACATTGTAAACCATATTAGTATATTTTGTGGTCGTATTTTTTTTAAACACAGAAATTATCAATAACTGACAGGTTATGTCAATTACTAGTGACACTACATATCTGGGTTCTAGTAATTGACGGTGGATTAAAACAGTTAAAAAATTAATCAGAAATTGTGTTACTACTAAAAGTATTGTCCACTGATCACACAAAAAGGTTCATTTAAAATTAATAACAAATATTGCATAACATTCATGAAATAAATTCAAGTACTCAAACCCTCGCGTAGTGGTTCATTACAAGGTTTTTTCGACTCGATAAGGCATTGAACAATCGACACGTGTTTGCGGCCATAATAGGGACCAAAGTTCATTGTTTTTTGTTTTTCTGGGAAGCCTAATACGTTGTTTAATAAGAGGTGGCAACCCCAGTCCCTTTTCTTGCTTTGTTACTTTATTAAAAGCCTTTAAATCGTGGATTGTCAATTACTGGTACACTGTCAACTACTGGTACATCTACCTTACTTTTTTTTCCAAATTTTTCTATAAACACGAAGTAAAAGATCATTAGAAAATTGTTTCAACTGAAATTGATTTCAAGGAACTTATTTGCGAACACCATAGAATACGACTTTCTTAGATATGGATTCACTGCGAAAAAGGGAAAGGCGAATAGTGTGTTGGTTTGTTTACCACACGAAAGCCTTATAAATGTTTAGAAGACCACAAAAGGGCTTATTTCATCAGCGCTAAGAAGAAACGGTGGGCATCTGGTCTTTAAAGAAGAATCAATGTGCTCTACAGAAAACGTTGGTACATGTTTGTTCTCATTATGCGCTGGTTAAACAAAAAGAACCGAAAATATTGAAGGTAAATTTTAAGTCTTCATATTCTAAACTTTATCTTAATTATGTGGGATTTCAAGAGAATATATTCATATGTTCCTTTTTTTTTAGTTATTTTGAAGAAAAAATGATTTTTTAACGACGAAAACGACTTTCAAAACACAGGGAAAATTGCTTTTGGAACTTGTAAACTGCAAAAGAAAAGAAAAGAAAAACAAATCCGTCTGTAAACACCAGATGTTCGTGTTCTTGAATATACCGGTATAAATGGGTTGAAAAATAATCATGAAACATACGAGAGAAAGAATATACCGTCTGTTTTTTTAAAGGTGAAGTTTTTTCTAAATGAAAATTATTTTTCGAGCTACTGAAATAAGAAGAAAGGAGTTCCGTCTTTAAGACTTTAGAAATATTTGTTGACATGAGGAATACATTGTTTTGTATACTGTAGTTCAGCAATATTTTTTCGTTTTCTAAGTAATCCACTATTAGAGATTTGTTTTTCTCTATTATCATCATCATCATCATAGAAGAACATGAATTTAATTTTAAAACACTGTAAATAAAACTAAATAAAAATGAAATCTGAATTATAAAATTTCTAAATAATTAAACAAACGAAAAAGGAGGATTTAAACGGAAAAAAACTGAAGAACCAAAAAATTATACAGAAAAGTAATGCCTCCATGGTTGTAATTCTCTTATTTTTTAACCGAATTTAAAAATTCTTTTTGTATCTGATACTCACATTTCTCCTCTATGTAATGCACTATTCACTTTTCGACATAGTCCCCATCCCTTTCCACGCATTGTACCAACGCGTGACTAGTCGGGTGAACCCGTCGGAGAGGAATTCCGGGGTTGTTGTCGACACCAAGACCGAACGGCAGGTTTCACCTCGTCGTCAGAACGCAACTCATGCCCCTTAAGGTGCTCTTTCCTCTTTGGGAAGTGGTGAAAGTCGCAAGGTGCAAAGTCTTTCATTTTTGAACTGCAGTTTTTCATCTCTGATCTGTAGGCGTTGCAACCCCCTCTGATGTGTGGCGATCGTGTGCGGACGGGTGTTATCGTGCTGCAGAAGAGGATCCAAAGCTGCCATTCAATCCTTGTGTCGACGACAACCCCAGAAGTCCTCTCCGACGGGTTCACCCGACTAGTCACGCGTTGGTAAAATGCGTGGAAAGGGATGGGGACTATGTTGAAAAGTGAATAGTGCATTACATAGAGGAGAAATGTGAGTATCAGATACTAAAAGAATTTTAAAAATCGGTTAAAAAATAAAAAAGTTACAGCCATGGAGGCATTACTTTTCAGCCCACCCTCGTATTTGAATAAGTAAAAATTATTTTCTCTCTAGCCATTCTGCAGAATGATCCAAAAGTCAGGAAATAATCAAAACTTAATAATTCGCACATGAATGCGGATAAAAAAAATTAATGCTACAGTATTTCTATTTTTGACCAATAGATGGCGTTGTCAGATTACAGACATTTTCTGACTGTATAAAAAGAGCAGCACTCGCTGCAAACGCTATTTCGGAAGCAGATACTGACAAGGGAATCTCTCGGACATGTATGTCACAGATTTCTACCAAATTGAAATATGTTACTCAATTGAAGCTACAATAGATGCTTGCAAAATAATAGAGTGCGGATTTTTGTTTCTCTCAAAATAAACCACGAAAACGAAAAAATTTGAACTATTGTTAAAACTGTGTATGAATGCGCTTAATGGAACTTTTTTCTTCCACTACTCACAGTAATAAACACGAATCCAGTTCAGATGAAATAGACAGCAGCAGATGGCAATTGAATGGCTTCTCAAATTTCTATAGCTTCAATTGTATTTGGGGCTTCAATTTGTATTTGGGGCCTCGGAACCTCCTCGGGGCCTTAGATGCTTTTATCACTATTCTTGCATATTGGGATTTATTTTCTTAGAACCGCACTATAAATTTACGAAATTTCAGGATTTTTGCCCTCTTTGTTCAAAAGATAAAAAAGAACCATGAAATTCACACAAGTGGCCCCTGAGGGGCCCCTGGCCACCCTAGAGATTCGCTATATTTTTAGCACCGTCCTTTATATAGGGCCTACGTGTGTAGAAAATTTCAAGCCTCTAAGTCGATCCTTTTAAACGTTACGAGCAGTATCAGGAGGATTCGCTATAGCCTACTTCAAATAGAGTTCTTTAAATTCTGACGTCAAACAGTCAAAGTCTGACGTCACAAATTACTCAAATGCAATCAAAACTCCATAGACATGAAAGGAAGTCAGTTGTGGAAACCACAAAAACACATGGTTTGGTCCACCCTAGAGGATTCGCTATAGTTTTCGCTCCGTCCTCTGTATAGGGCCTACGTGTGTAGAATATATCAAGCCTCTAGGTCAATCTTTTAAAAAGTTATGGCTTGTGACGTACATGTTACATACATCTGTACCGTCGTTAATAGGGTTTTAGATGATGCTAAAGTCTATGTATACATTGGGGCAATTTCAAGTCCGTAGACCATAATTTCTATTGATTCGAAATAGGGCAAGAAATGCATAAGCGAGGCGGCAGCGGCCAAGTAACTGTAGCATTGTAGCAAAAACACGACTTCTATAAAAGGATAGATTATGATTCTAAACAAGAAATTAAGCCTCCCGAGGAAGGTTTAGAAAAGTAGCGGAAGTGCTGAGTTCATCAATTTTTACTCCTTCATCTGGACTTTTAAACCCTTTCTTGAACTTAGTATTCAGAAAATATAAAGAACACTATATTCTTTCCATGCTTATCATTTTCGATCGAATGGTATATCATAAGCCATATTTTGCCATAGTTCTAAAGACCAAATGACTGCCAACCCCCAACAACTCCAACCCTAACCCCACTGGGACAATTTGGCCTAAACTTATGGATTATAGGAATGTAGATCTTGCCTAGAGTAATATGCGTATCGAATTTCACTCCTTTACATACCTAAATACCATATAAATCATTTGATCCTCTCTAACTCCCATCCGCATATATCCGACCCCAGTGAGCCAATCAAAATCAAACTAAATAGTGAAGGTACTCATGCCCGTAGTTAACTACATTCCGAATTTCAACCTTCTATCTCAAAAAATGCAGAAATTATGAAGGGGACGGACGGACATTGTGAAAGCAATAAATAGCTACATTCTTCCGCTACTTAATAACAAGAAATTAATCCTCCCGAGAAAGGTATAGGAAAGTAGCTTGGAAGCGCTGAGGTCATCAATTTTCACCCTTTTATCTGCACTTTTTGATTCGCGCCCCCCCGGTATTTTTTTTTTAATCGAAAAATTGATTTTCTCGAACGTATTATTTAGAAGATGAAAAAAGAGCTCTATCTTCTTTCGTTTCTCATCATTTCCGATCGAATGATACATCACACGCCATATGCTGCCATAGTTCTAAAGACCAAGTGACTGCCACCCCCACAACTACGACCCTATTGGGACCATTTGTCCCAAACTTTACAATAATGTTGATCTTGCTTAGAGGAATCTGCATTCCGAATTTCACTCCTTTATATGCATAAGTACGCATAGACCTTTTGGTCCCCCTCTAACTTCCGCCCCCGAAACTCCGACCCCAGTGGGCCAATCAAAACCAAATTAAATAGTGAAGGTGACGGACGGACGGACAGACAGACGGACATTGTGAAAACAATAAGTAGCTCCATTCTTCCGCTACTTAATAAGCTTCACTGCTGATAAAGAAACCCTTTTCGTTTAGGCAATCGGCACCGATCTCCCCTTCCTATAATCGTCTATCAAGTGTGTCCTGCACGCGCACCATCTCAGCAATGTATAAGGTACGCGCATAGCCGAAACGCGTTTTCCCTAATGGATCTCTTTCAAAACTCACTACGTTCAGAGACAAGAGAACGTAATATTCACTCTCCTCATTGCAACGCAATGCATTCTTGGAATGGTATGTAATGGATAGACAGACGGACATATGCACTTTTCTACTAAAATGTCCTAAAAATGGAACATGAAGTTAAAAAAAAGGAAGTACGAGATTCGTACAATCACATTAAAAGTGAATTTATAACAATAATGGATCCTCATTTATTTTAAAAATGAATTAATTTAATGCTTTTTTTTATAAATATCGTCTCTCTCTTAATATTTTCTTATTAAAATTGATGGCCCTGTCATTTGGATATTCCTCTGTGAAATTATGAAAAGCCTACGCAAATTTCCTAGTTCGCGCTTCTCTCTAACTGTATTGAAAAATTTGATTTTATTAATATCGATTGCTTAGAACGTCCATTACAAACGAGGTGTAGCTCTTTTTATTTTTTAGAATATACTACAATTCCCACGATAGAGTTTCAAGAAATTTGATATTCGCACGTTTTATCAAAATTTGCTGGCCAAAATCGATTTTAATTTAACCTAATTGACCTTCTCATTACATTATGCTTTACATAAACTTCATTAATTTGGGCCAGTGTTTGCGAAAACATTATTATAAAAATACTTCAGGCGAGGCTTCCTCTTGAGGCTCTGATTCTGAAAATTTTTAAGGGTGTGTAGCATTGAAGAGAAAGTTCGTCAACTCTTTCCACTTTCTCTTAGGAAAAGTGTGTAAAATGCTGAAGGCTCATTAGTTATGTACATTGTGGAAGATTAGATGAATTCCAACCTTGATTTAAGCTATTCGGAAACGGAGGTAGGAATGCAGTCTCTTTAGGTAATCCAGTAAATAAAAGATTTTTTGTGGTGCTTTTCTCAGGTTACGTCCTGCTTTAAGAAGACACGTTCTAGAATAAGAAGATTCAAGAGGAAGTATGAAAGCAGTATAATTAAGGAAAGTTTAGTATTGAATCAATGCATTATTTCAATAGAAGATCATTTTCAAGTCATATTCCTGAATTATTAAGTACCGAAATGTGCGTTATGATATAAGAGGGGGGAAACGTGTCTGTTAGTCCGTCCGTCCGTCAGTCTGTCCGTCTGTAACTATATCTTCTCGAAGCGTATGACAGATTATCAAAATATTTTTCGCCAATCGATAATATGGCTCATCGCACCAACCGTTGCTAATATATGGACCTACTTTTTTTCTTATGCCATAAGCTTTCCCCCTTCTTCAATAACATTCCATTCCAATTTGGACGTCATTCTACTAAGTGGTTCATTTTTTGATAGCGTTTTGAAACTTAAACTTTAATTATAACAAGAAATTAAGCCTCCCGAGGAAGGTATAGGAAAGTAGCGGAAGCTCTGAGTTCATTTATTTTTTATTTCTTCATCTGCACTTTTTAACCCCCCATTTTTTAAATAAAAAATTGATTTTCTCGAACCTTGTATTTAGAAAATATAAAAGAACCCTATATTCTTTCCTTTCTCATTATTTTGGATCGAATGATATATCACACCCTATATGTTGCCATACATTTCCAAAGACCAAGTGATTGCCACCCCCACAATTCCGACTCTATTGGGACAATTCGGCCCAGACTTTACAGTGATGTTGATCTTTCTTAGAGGAATCTGTATACCGAATTTCACTCCTTTATATGCATAATACGTGTAGACCTTTTGGTCCCCTCTAACTTCTGCCCCCGAAACTCCGACGCCAGTGGGCCAATCAAAACCAAACTAAATAGTGAAGATGTATATGCCCATAGTAAACTACATTCCGAATTTCGATATTCTAACTCAAAAAATGCGGAAATTATGAAGGGGGCGGACGGACGGACAGACAGACAGACGGACATTGTGAAAACAATAAGTAGCTTCATTCTTCCGCTACTTAATAATCACCCTGTAATATGAACAAAATGGACCATAACGGTTCCACTAAACCATTGGACCAGTATTGTCTGATTTTGACCATCAAGGAAGACCATCAAATGTCTTCACTTAATTCTCAAGCTTTTTCTCTGCCTAGCTATGGAATGCCAAAAAGAGAACAGCATTGATCAGCGCGCAGGCCATTTATACATGGAATTGTATAATGAAAAACGTGGGTCCCCTCTGTTATTTGTGATCTTTTGAGCCGGAAGTAGTTCACCAATTTTTTTCCACAAACGAATTCAGTCTTTCGTTTTACGTAAGTTGTCGAATGGCGAAAACGGAAATTGAAATTTCGGAAGCGCTCGACCGCTAGAGCACCAACAGACAGATTGACAGACGGACGCACATTCTGAAACGGTCCTAGTAATGTTAACGGTACCTGACGGTCCTAGTAATGTTAACAGTAAATGTACGCGAAAATAACTATTCACTCAAGCCGGCCAGGTGGCCGACAGGGCTAGGGCGTAGGCTTTCTAGTTCTCGACTCCGCCTGGTCGTGGGTTCGAATCCCGCCGTGGGCATAGATGTTTGTGTTTGTCCCGGGCTGCGTACAGATATAACTTGTGTAAAAGGCGCAAAATGACCTTAGTAGTCGACGCCTTAATTTCTAGAACCCCCCCCCATTCACTCAATCAAAACGTTATTGTTTCATCTATATCTGTACAAATATAATAAAAGATTAAGGAAATTTGGTTGTTTCAATTTGGCGTACAAACAATCGCATCTTGAACTTGGGAATAATATTCTTTGAATGTTCTAGACATAGTCTAGTTCTACAATGTTCTACAATATTAAACGTTTTCAAATCGGGGCAGAGTACTGAGGATGTAGTCAAAAACCCTCATCGGTGAGAGAATGATGACGTAATTTCTCACTGGGCTAACCGTCTTTTAGACTAACCGGTTAGGCATAGCAGCACTATCTGGCGTTCTTGACCCGGTTAAAATGACGTCACAGTTTTCTCACCGGGATTTCTGATCGAACAAACATCAACTCTTCTCACCCTGAGAATAAAATAAAATGAAATGAAGAGAGAGAGTGGAAATGTTATCCGATCAGTTGTGACGGATCCACATGTGTAGCAATACCAGAAGGCGCTAATTACAAATTCTGATGGTAATAATATTTAGTAACTAGTTGTGCCCGTGGCTTCGCTCAACTCAGAGCGGAGAAAGACAGAGCAAAAAAAAAAACAACTTCAATTTTTCAGAGATACTAACAATTTCATTGTAATTTAATTTTTCTTTTAAATTAAACATTGTAAATTGTGCAAATGGACTGTTTTACGCAATCGTTTTACACAGGCTGACGTCCTTTCTTAAACAACCAGAAATGCCCCCTATTTAACTATGGTTGTTGGAGGGCCAAGGATTTTGAGTTGTTACTGAAATAGAAACCTTCAAAGTGACTTGCGAGTCCCGCAGTTATGGCTGCAAAATCAGAGATTGGCTGTTTGAAGAGGCGGCAAGAAACCCTAGTAGCAGTATTATTTTATGTAGACTAGTTTTAACTTCAAAGGTAATATTCAACCATAGCGCGATTGGCAAGCTTTTGAACATCGCATGGAACCAGTGTTTGTTTTTCTTGTGGGAATGTTGGCTCAGATATGAAGCAATATGCCAGCTTAGGAGAGGAAGTTGGTACTGGTGTCCGGTCTAAAAATAAAAATTTGAAGACAATTATCGTTTTGTTTATTTTTAAGAGCAACTAAATTATTTCTCATAAATTAAACTTTTATATTTTATGGGTAAAGGTTCAACTCTAATGAGTGGAATGAGAAACTCATGATATGCGAGTTCTCCTTTTTGATGACAGGCTTTATCGAGTCTTTTCTCGTTCTAGAGAATGATAAGAATCAAATTCCGTGAAGACTTCCACAGGTTATTTACTTAAAAAGAGTGGAAAATTTTTCCCCTTCGTTATTTATGTGTCACAATGGCAGTCCTTTGAAACATTCCTCATAGCAGTACGAAAAAAAAAAATAAAAAGAAATGACAGATTGAATGGAAAGGAGCGGTGACATTGTGAAGCCTCGAGGCCTGTGCTCCATTCACTTTTCGCATCGAATTACAATGATATCAGACAGATATGCAAAAAGAAAAGGCGCGACGCGAATTCCGTTATTCTTCTTTTCTCTCTTATTTAATCTCAAAGCAAGCCGCATTCCTGGAAACGCAAAGTAGGTCGGGGGGGGGGTTGTAGGAAGCGAGTATCGAATTTTTGTTTCGAAATCTGATTGACTATTTTGGAGATATGGCCGAGACTTGACAGACGGTTCGAGTGGCGCCGGAATCCAATTCAAGTCCAGAGGGCACCGAGTCTAAATGGAAGGCAAAGGACGACGACGACGATGACAGTGTTAGGAAAAGGAGGAGTCTCTTCGAATTTGACGCGCACTTTTTGACAAAATGTTCTACAGGAAAGACTCGTCAGCCCTTATTTTTATGTTTCATGTTGTATGTACTAATGAAGCTGTCATGGGGAAGACAGAAAGATGGATAGCGATGATCTGCATATGATAGTAATATTTTAGCGTAAGTGATGTCACTCGCATTATCAATTTATCCAAGCATGTATCTTACCGAAATCATCTTAGAAAATATTCATGGATATTTAAGAAATTCTTTGCCAGTTTTAAATTTAAATAGAAAATAATTTTAGAGTGCAATAAGTTCTTTGGATTCAAATACCCAAGAGCCAGTCCAGAGTCTGCTTCGATTGCCAGACTCCATAGCTTATCTCCAGTCACGATTCATGTCATCATCTCAGCACCCTGAGAATACAAGCCAGCTTCGTGGTAAAATTACCATGATGCTCTACTGCCTACTTTTGCTCCCGCTAGACTCATAGCCAGCCTCCTGCCACGAAATTCAACAACGGACATCATGCTCCGAGACTCATCTGTGTTTCTCACCAGACTTCACGACTAGTTTTTGTCAGACTCCAATGCCAGCTTCTGCTACGAGAATCCTCACCTGATCAGACGTCTATTGTAGATTACCCAGCAACCACCATGAATCCTTTTGAAAAACCCTTCTTGCATTAACGCACCAATTCAGATCGAGTCATATGACCTACTCAGAAAGATAAAAAATTGCCCATATCTTACATCTATCGATAAAAAGTGACTATGTTCTTTCATTTGTTGCTGCCACATAGCGTTCAGTTTTAAGGTGTTTGTTTGCTCTGGAGCTTGTCTTGGCAATAAAGCTTGAACTCGGGCCTTATGACGGCCTTCTAGTTCAAATCTTGACGAATCGAGTTCATATCCGGAGATGTTGCTGGCCACTCGATGCGTTGAATATCCGGACTTTGTAGAAAGTCATCAGAACTCTGTCGGGACATGGATTATCGCCTATGAGAATAAAACCTGGACCCATGGCACCTCTAAATCCTCTAACATGACCTTCTGGTGAAATTGTTTCAGTAGTACATGTTTTAAAGATACCATTATTGTGCCATTGGAAATTTCCAAAGCTAAGTTATATCATGTAACGACATGTTATGAGCGAATATATACGAGTAATTAATAAGTAAGAAGATGTGTCGATTTGGATTCAGGGGTACCTGTGCTAATGGTACCATTTGGAAATTTTCAATGCAAACAGATTGCAGGTAATATATCAAACGACTCATGACGATCTGTCATGAACGGATATATATGAGTAATTACAAAGTTTGAAGATGGTTGAATTTGATTCAGGGATACATGTTCTAATGACACTATTATCGTACTATTGAAAATTTCAATGCTGAATTATGTCATGAATGCATATTTAAAAGAATATACACTGAGTGAGCATATTATTATGACCACCCTGTCAGTATCTCGTTGGGCCACCTTTTGCCTTTAATACTGCGGTGATTCTTCGTGGCATTGATTCCACGAGATGTTGGAAGGTGATGTCAGAATTCTGACACCATGCCTGATGGATAGCACTGTCTAGTTGTGCTAGATTGGACGGTGGTGGATCCCCGGTGGTTCGTTCGACTTAGTCCCACAAATGCTCAATTAGAGTGAGATCTGGGATTGCGGGAGCCACCGAAGTAAGGTAAAGTCCCCCTCATGTTCCTGGAACCACTCCTGCACAATACGAGCTCTATGGCATGGCGCATTGTCTTGCTGGAAGTAGTCATATCCATTGGGGTGCGCCATCAACATAACAGGGTGGACTTGATCGGCGACGATACGGAGGAATGCTGTGCCATCCAGACGTTATTTAATACGTATTAACGGACCCAACGCATGCCAGGAAAACTTCCCAGACCATAACACTACCCGCACCGGCCTGAAGGGTTGTACTCATGCATGCGCGGTCCATGCTTTCGTGCTGTTTCCGCAAAATTCTCACGCGGCCGTCTGCATGATGAAACTGGAATCGTGACTCGTCAGACCACATGATTTGTTTCCACGGCTCGATAGTCCAGTCGTTGTGCTCCTGAGCGAATTGGAATCGTTTCCGCTTGTTGATTGCAGAGAGCGAATGTGTGTGGACAAGTCTTCGGCTTCCGTATCCCATGTGATGCAGTGTGCGGTAGACAATGCATCCAGAGAACCTGTGATTAAGGTCAGCAGTGATTTGATGCACAGTTGCCCTTCTGTTATCATTTACCAGTCGTGACAGTCTCCGTTCTGTCCGATCATCCACCATCCGCGGGCGCCCACAACGCGAACGTTCAGACCCCGTCTTCCGGCTAACCGTCCAGTCTTTAAATACTTTAACGACGGCTGCTCTTGAGCACCCCACGAATGCTGCTGTTATGCTGATACTCGCTGCATAGCTCCGAGCACCTACAATCACCCCGCGTTCGAAGGCTGTTAAATCGCGTCGTTTACCCATACTTGAAGAATGGAACGTCTACTGTTGTCGACGACACTCGGCTTTCGCTTTTATATTGGTCCAGCCCGCTAGCAACATTGTGGCGACGTCCCTGCGCGCATTTGCATAAACATGTCAGATGGTCATAATAATATGCTCATTCAGTGTATAAGGGTAGCTAATAAGTTCGAAGAGGGTCCAGATTTATTCAGGAGTACCTGTTCTAATGATACCACTATGGTAACACTGGAAATTTTCACTGCTATGATATGGCATGTAATATATCAAACTTCTCGAAACAGCCTAGATAAACGAACATATTTGTCATGAAAGAATATATAAGAATAATTACAAAGTTCGTAGATGGTTGAATTTGATTCAGTGGTACATGTTCAAATAACATTTAAGGTACCATTGAAAAACTTCAATGTTATGATATGCGATGTAATATATCAAACAAACTGTAACGCCATGCCATGAAC
>JAHWFO010090362.1:0-11050 GCA_023313115.1 Rhysida immarginata | reverse complement strand
GCCGTTTTTAAAGTGTTTAAAGACTGGACTGTCTTCCAAAAAAAAAAACTGAGTCATTATCGATTGGTGAACGCTTGGGCGGAAAGGAGTCTCCAGAATTGTAAAAGACAACATAAGGGCAACAGTGCCGCAAATTACAGCTCATCTTAATCAAAGTTCTTCTCAAATCTTCTCAAATGATCTTTGAACTCACTGCCCGCCGTACACAGAATCATTTGGAATATGAAAGCCTAAGGCCTGTTCGAACACCTTTGGCGTCTGCCGTCTCCATTTCGGTAGTCGATAACTGGAAACAAAATTATATGATCCGATGGCCAAGTGAGAATTTGCTGGAAACCGAAAGAAAGCATGCATTACTCTACAACCTTTCAAGCTGGTGGAGGCAGCGTTAGGTTTGGGGAATGTTTGCCTTGCTTGCTTGCTTTGGCCCTTTGATTCGTGTTGATGAACTTCTATCGCATATCATATCTAAATATCGTTGCTGAACAAGCTCATATTGATGTTATATCCCAGTGGAGATGGCTACTTCCAAAAAGATGAGTTCCGCCACAGTGCTCATATTGCACAAGATTGGTTCAGGAGTTTGAAGGAGAGTTTACTTAGCTTAGGTAGCCCCCACAATCTCCAGAATTCAATCCCATTTAGCATTTGTGGGTAAATTTGAAAATCGGACTGCTGCATCCACAACTTCAGATTTCACACAACTGGAAATTGCTATTCATCAAGAATGATCTCCGATTCCACAAACCACCTTCGTATTAATATCTCTTGGAGTCCACGCCAAGAAGAGTCGACGCATTAATGAGGAGATGGTAATAATAAATTGGCCACTCAGTGTATAATTTAAAAGTTATTGAAATACTTCGAAGTGGAAATAAAATTTATCAGACAAAACTTAGGCATTCAATTGCTGTTGGGTTTTTTCCCCTTTTTTGCAGTTTAAACTCACAACTTTTCGGAAAATCTGTTTGCACTGACGACCTAGTCAGATCGAGTCTTATCACCCTGTTGTCTATAAAAGAAAATTGCCTGCATCTTGCCATCTCTCGATAAATAGATCCGAGTCTCATCCAAGGTGACTGTTTTTTCATTTGTCGCCTCCCAAATGGCGTTCATATAGGTACTGTATCTGCTTTTGGTTCATTTCTCTGCAGTGAGTCTTGGCAACAAAGCTTGAACTTAAGATGGCGTTCTCTTTTCTTGATGAATAATACCGTTTACCGAAGCAGCAGAGGTTCCAATCTTGTTTGCAATGGCTCGTTGTGTTGGCGGATTTTCCGTAAGGACTAGCCTCTTCACTGTTCGAATGTTAGCCTTAGTATGCGAAGAGCAAGATGTTGATTGTTTGGTTTCATTTGTTTTCTGCGTTTGATAACTTTTATTACACCCTTCTTGGAAATAATGAAACCTTTTTCTTTACATTGTTTTGTTATTCTAGAATAAAAATAACCAGCGTCGGAAAGGGGGATTCAAATTTTTGAGGGAATTTTGGCAGCAAACTTGAAAATGAAGAACGGAATGATAAGTTCGATTGTTCCGAATTCATGTGTAAAGTTTTCACGAGCCTCGTGCATTTCAAACACCGTGCTACGACATTGTAACAATCGTCATCATGAAACAACATGAAACAACCCTCCGTGTTTTGACCTGAAATTGTTGGTTGGTTGGTTGGTTTATTAGAATTTTTGGCGTCAACTACTAAGGTCATTTTGCGCCTTTTACACAAGTTATATCTGTACGCAGCCCGGGGCAAACACAAACCTCCATGCCCATGGCGGGATTAGAACCCACGACTTGAAATTGTATTTTAAAAGAAACAATTTCAAAACGAAATAGACGTAATTTACAAGTTCTACCTATAACCCTCTTTCTTTTCAGATGCAACATATTTTTGAATTTGCTATAGCATTAGATGAATGCGAGGATGCGCGTTAATGGGCGTTATCTTTTGCAATTTGCATAAAAGGAAATCCAAAACAACGACAAAAAAAAGATAAAAAATATAAAAAGGCGACTGAGAGTCCAACAACCGCTCTGCGTTATTTTTACAAGTCTGCTGCAGTTTGTCACAGGAAGAAGGGAGGGATAGGACAGGGGAGTGGGAAATAGGGGATCAGGGACAGATCGGACTAATGTAGATGTAATCTCACCGTAAAATTATCTCCACCCCATGGCAGATGGGTGAACGGGTGATTGACGCCAAGGTATCATCATCACTCTGCCAAATCACTGCTGTTGCACGCGTTCTATGGGAAAAGGTTGGGTGGGGTTAGAGATAAAAGAGAAGGGAAAAAAGAGCAAATAGGGTACATATCACTGTATATTGGAAGAAGGGTAAGGGGTGTGATGATAATGATGAGGTTGATGATGATAATGATGCGTGCGATTTTAACAAGTGTGCGTGTGGGCGTTGGTGAGTGTAATCTGTGCGCATCTAATTGTTGGCAAACGTCGACTCGCTCGCTCTCTTTGACGATGACGAAGAGCGGCACTTTTTTTCCATTTCCCAGTGGGCATTGCGGCGATTGGGAAGTATGTAGCAGCCATTTGCAATAATAAGAGTTGGACACGGTTATTCCATTACGGGCGATTGAATTGAGGTTGGAGAGGAATTGGCTCGGCGGTTCGTCTCTCGAATTGCCGCGCATGTTCCTCCTCCGACGGCAAACATTAATAAGCGACGGACGTTTTACTCTTCTTGTTGTTTATTGTCATTATTTTTTGGTCTTTCCTGTGTGGTGTGTTTATTTTTCCACTCTTGATAGTTTTGACAGATAGCTATCGTACCGGGGGGTTTCAGTTTTCGCATCGGTAGATTGCAGTATTTTCGGTACGCGGCTCTTTTAATAATGGAGAGAGGGGAAGACGAGGTACGGGCGCAACAGTTTACTAGTTTGTTGGGGAGTTTTGTCAATGTTTGTGGTCTCTTTTAATGCGTAAACGCTCTCGACAAGAAGTTGTTTATTTTACACTTACTGTAATAAGAGCATCGAGCTGCTTTTGAAGATTAAAACGGGATGGCTTTTTTAAGGCGCGGAATGATGTAAACAAAATCGCTCTACATAACTGATCCTACTCGATAAAATCTTTTCATCTTATTTCATTAAGCGCCTCAACTGATTACCAATGTAACAATGTCCTAACCTGAGTTTAGATTAGATATCTAGAAGGTACAGTATACCATCTGGAACTAGATAAGCGAAGAACGTGTTCATATCCCCACAGAACTCGCTTCACATATAGGTATGATTTGTGTACAAGATTTGCATTTTTTTCTTTGCCTTTTATATGCTTCATATGATGATGAAAATCAATGTGAACGTGGCAATCTCCGTGCCATGTTCCTCTGGCCGGTTAACTATCTTCTGACCACGATGGAATAATGAAACCATTATCATCCTGAAAGATAACGTTGTCATTAGGATGCATTTGCGTGTAGTACTCAGATGTTGCGTGACTGTGATTAGGAGACAACGAGCAGCCCAGGAAATCGAACTTTACTCCATAAATCGCTACCGGAATTTCGAATACCTATGGCGCATCTTCGTGCAGAATGATGCTTTCATCGAATGTAAATTATACAGTTGATTGCGTGATTCCTGCGAGTACATGTGCATTTTACCAATTGACTTTGTGTTGACTTGCCATTCGATGCTAGCTCTTAGGATTTGTGTATCTTCAACGGCCGTTGCTGATATAGTCCTTTGCATAGTGTTCCCAGTATTCTATTGAGGGCTTATTGGCAATGCGGTCTGTTCAATAAGCCTCTTTTTTTTCGTTCCTATTTCCCCATAGAAAAGAGTTATTTCTAGATTTATTTTATAGATATCCAATATCCAAGTTGGCTCCTCAAAATTTATCCATAGATGCCTTTTAGATCTCCCTTTAATGTTTTCTTTTTTTCAATTGATATCTAGTGCATGACTTGCATGTATTGGGGATATCCATAATATGACATTTGTTGCATCAATGATACTTAAGATTTCTTTTTCTTTCAAAGTTCCATACAACACATTATTGCTAAGGCATATCCTGTTGATATGCAATAACCAAATAGATCCTCTAATAATGTCCATAGATGTCTATTAAATCTCCCTGGACATCCAAATGTATCGTTTCCTTTTTTCTAGAGTACTTTTTGCATGAAAAACAACCAAAAACTTGGTTTTGAGTTGAATTCAGTTTTCTCCTGAGGTCTTTGGTTTAGCTACAAAAGGGTCCATGAACTCCACGAGAATTCAATGAAAAGAAGCTATATAGAATAATTTTTGCCAAAATAAATGTCTTCGATATCCTGAGGATGATTACAATATTATTTCGAGGCCCATTCGATGTTTCGTGCTATATGGGTTATTAATCTAACTAAACACGCTTTTTTTCAAAGTATCTACTTCCCGTTGGATGCACTTGTTCAGTCTTCGAAAATCTGATTCACCTAAGCCTCCGAGCGTTTCAAGATACTGTAAGCGAATTTTGACTTCAAAAATAGGTGAGAACTCAGAAGGCGTTAATTCAAGATTGTTTCTTCGGAAAAGGAACGTCAGGTTTATTTGGGGCTATTTCGTTGTGAGTTATATTCTGATGTGAACAGCGTAATATATTAAAGCACTTAATTGAATCTGAATGAAAATGCAATCCTCGCCGCTGGTTTTGCCATGTCTCGTGAGGGAAATGGAGGCTGCCGTTCAGTTTTATCGATTTGTTTATATGACGAAAAATCATTCATGCCAGCCAATCGGTAGTGTCGATTTCAAGCAGAAAGAAGAGAGAAACACTTTTGGCGAGATAGAAAATATTCATTTCGTGGGACTAAGGGACATCTCTATAATCACAAATAATTTTGTTTTAATTGATTGACTTGACATATCAATAACAACGTGTCGGGGTTTTAAAAAATTTAATTCGAGCCCTAAACGTATGAAATTAACGACATTCCTAACAAGAGCATAGGCCTGATTCACAATACGACGAAATTGGCTAAACTCTCGTCGTGATCGTTCCCGCAAGCGCGGAGAATGAATGCAAAATGAATGCTCGAAAATGTTTAGTATGTTCCGTTCGTCTCTTGTATCGAATATGGGTCCTTCATCTAATTTGTCCTAAATTGCACTGTCATAAACTATTTCTATCATATATGTAATTAAAATCAAACACTGCATTTATTAAGGTTTCGTTATTCATCGAATCGGTAGACATAAATGGTTTAAATTTGTTTTGATGGTTAAATTATTATTAAAATTCGTGATCGGGTTTGGCCTGAGGTAATGCCTTTCATATGACCCCACGGAAAGAAATCTGGCGCGATCAGGTCCGGAGAGTTTGAGGCCAAGGTATGGGATCTCCTCGACCTAAGCACAGCTTTAAGAAGTGACTGAGCTCTCGTGTGGCGATGAAAACATTCTGTAGACACCCTGTTTTCTGAGGATGCATTTTGTAGCGTCTATCAGGGCCTATCCGGGGGGGGGGGGGGGGGCAAGAGGGGCGGCTATCCCGGGCCTCTCACAATATTACGAGCCTCAAGGGGTTTCAACCTCAACTTGGTAACTCAATATGTTAGAACTAAATATAGGGGCTTCAAAAATATTATTTGCCCCGGGCCTCACATGTTTTTAGTCCTGTGAACTGAGTTGTTTCTCTTGCTGACCACTGTACAAGGCCTATCCGGAAAATATCCGGATTGAGGCTACAATAAAAAAAATACGATTCGAACTCACATAAATGTTTAGTCACCTTCAAAATAAGTACTGTCTCCAGCAACGTATTTAGCCCAGCGTTGCTGCCATTGGTCGAAACAAGTAAGGAATGTCTCCTTTGAGGTGGCCAAGAGCTCCGCCGTGGCATTTTGTGTTGTCACGTCCACATCCTCAAATCTCCGTCCTTTGAGCGCTTTCTTGATCTTCGGAAATGCTTGTTTTAGAAGTTTATAGCACTAGGTTGCGGTTTTACTGATTTTAAAACAAAATTTGATCCAATGTCGTTGCTCAATGTTTTCTGTTGTTTTCACCACGCGACGAGAAAAGAAAAACGTTCTGCTTTAGCGTGTTACAACAACTCTTAACAGTTGCAAATTTCATTACGTCATCAGCAGAAATGTCGTCACACGGTCCGAGTAGGAAAAAGGTGCAGCGAGTTCTACTTTTTTTTTGTAGCCTCAATTCGGATACTTATCGGACAGGCTTCGTATATGCATATCATTGGGTGATTGTATTCACTGTTTTTATTTTGAAATTATCACACTTTATAATTCACTGATAATTAATTTATATTTTAATATAACCTTGCAGTTAACGACGTTTTTGCTGAAGTCTCATTTTGGTATATTTGAAGCCCAGAGTCGGGTTAAGGTTAATTTTTATGATTAAAATTCCTCCCTTGTATTGGCTGGAGTTTCTTCTGGTTAAATTTAATGTTGAAGCCGTTGCATATGGAAAAGAGAAAGAGGGAGACACAGGAGTGATGGAACGAGAGAGAAAGAGATCATTATCCATTCACTCGTAAGTCTAGTTAAATTCGGAATTGACAATGTCGTTCCCATCTCGGCGTCGCAAATGATATTGGCCTCTTTCTCCCGTTGCCAGGGCGACGAACGCAAATCAATCACCGTCACGAGCTCGTGCGCGCTTTGTACTTGTCACATCGAATTGTGGTACTTGTACCGTACGCTGCGTGAATTTCAATAGGCGTCGGGCCCCGCCATGTAGATGAAAATGATTTTCGTCCCGTTGTCTCTGTTGCCATCCGTCGGATTATGTTCTGATGAGATTAAGTTATTGCCGCGCGTTAAAACAATATTGACAAGCTACGGCTCAAGTCCCTGATATAAAGTTGCCTCCCATCTCACCCGCTCACCCACCGTACCCGGGTCGGTTGTCGCATTGTGTGTGCGCGCGCGCGTGTGTGTATGTGTATGTGTGTGTGTGTGTGTGTGTGCGCGTCTGTCTGTCTGTAAACTTGCGCACGTGGAGAGAGAGATGGTGGGATGAGGTGGAGAAGCTGTTGTGTGTATGGATCACGTGCTTCTTGTCTATTCCGAAAAATCTCCACATTGAGAAGCGTCGGGTTGAATACTAAAGTAGAGAGACAAAAGATTGTTCTTGTCAGTGACAATATTGCACCTACTGCTTTGCTTTCTCCTCATTTGATATCACGCTCTTGCGCATTGGGTGCAGAGGGGTTTCGGTTAAGCCTCTTTTTATTTATTTTTTAAAGTATAAATTATAGCACATTACTATTGAAACTAAATTAGGAGTCACGCGTCAAAGAAAACTTACTTTTAAAATTGCTTTGCACTAATCAAGTAATAACTTAGCGCACGCTTGCACATTCATGGCATAGCAGGAAATTCTTTCATTTCCAGATGTATCGCTTCCAATTTTTCTCGGCATGTTAATTTATTGCTAAAAGGATAGCTACCTTTACAGTGAATAAATTCACATAGGTTACTACTTTAATAAAATAGAACTTGTCCAAACATATCTAAACTCGTTTAGAGAAAATTCTTAAAATAGACTAGCTGTACGTGTAATCGAGTTTTGCCTCCCTTTTTACACTTTCTTTTGGAATTTGTTTAACTGAAGTTAAAGCAACTGGCGGCCGTTTAAGCTGATTTTTTTTCGACCGGCTTTTCCAATTTTCTTAAGTTGTTATTAAGTGAATGTGAATTTTATGTTAGATTATCTTGAATTCTAAATGGTACAAGAAAATAGGTACTCTCTTCAACGAGAAAAAATTCGAGAAACTATAAATTTGAAGTTGACAGTTTATGACGATAATTGCAGCTTATGGTGGGAAAAGCGATTCGATGATCAGTCTGATGAATATGCTAGGTGAATCATTCTTTCCCGGCCAAACTCTTGAAGCTGTGAACAGGTCATCCTGGATGTGTAAAATCGAGCATTTCTTGGTGGACCAACATACCTCTACGATTGACAAGAGCTATTAGTTTTTCTTCCCATGCCTTCTTCAACATTAAGTTCTCTGCCAAGTTCTCCCACTCTGGTAGTGGGATTCTTCTCGACGATCATCTTAATGAGCTCATCGTTCAAATGTTCTAGTCTGTTCATCTTGAGCGCCATTTTAAACTTTGAAAGCCATCGACGACCCTTCGATTCTCGTACTACACACCGTTTATATGCACGTTTCGATCCGGATCGACTTGATACTAATCTAAAAGTGCCTCTCGTTTACATGCATCTAATTCTTTCCAGATCCAGTTCGATAAGATACCCTGTGGGAATCGCGCAGCGTTCTGTAGCGAGTACACCATCATTAACGGAATGTATATTCTTAGCTGAAAATGATGTTCCGAATTATTTCCAATGTATATTTTCAAGATGTATTCTTTACCAGATTCTGCTTACACTACATGATCAAAGGAGTTGGGACACCTGTTGCTTTTCCGTAAAGGCGCAAAAAGCTTCAATCAGTAGTTTGTAGGACCACCCCGAACTGCTATCACTGCCTCCACCCTACATGGCATACTGTCCACAAGTTTACGGTATGTGCCCACAGGTATTGACCTCCATTCCTCGAGGAGTTTTGTGATCAGTTCCTGGACAGATGTCGAGCGAACCATCCTGGATCTCACACGTCGTTCCAATTCGTCCCAAAAATGTTCGATGGGGTTGAGATCAGGACTCTGGGCGGGCCAATCCAGTTCTTCAACCCAGTCATCTCATCAAACCAGTCGGATATGGATCTTGCTTTGTGGCAAGGCGCATTGTCGTGCTGGAAGAGGAACGGCCCGTCACCGAAGTGTCCCCACAGCGCTGGAAGTGCCACGTTATCCAGAATGGTCCTGTAGCCATCAACATTGATCATGTAGTGTATTTTTACATATTTTTACATAGTTTCCAAATTTATGTAAACACTTGTCATAGCGCTCAATGAGCTTCTGCCTGCGCGCTTCATAGAAGTCTGCCGCCTGTGAGGAAAATCAGACGCAGTTTTCACTTCATCGTCACTGAAACACAGGCTTCCGAGAAACTCTTTTAGGTACCGGAACAGGTGGTAGTCACTGGACGCAAAGTACGGTGTTAGGAGAAGGTTAACTTATTCCCAAGATCTGATTAAAGCTTGCGTTTGAGCAGAGTGTGGCCTTTCATTATCGTGGAGCATCCACTCCATTGGTCCATTCCATTAAGTTCTTACACCGAACTTATATGGAGATGCATGTCCGCTGCTGTTATGTTTCTTGCAGTCAAAAAAGAGATAACCGACCGTATTTCGCAGTCAGCGGCAACCTCAAGAATCTTAAACAGATTAATGACACAGTGCGATGCACACATGCTGACGCAACGGCTATAAATGGTGTCTGTCTGTTCACAAGGGATGCTAGGAGCGTGCGAGATTTCTAGAGATATTTACCTTACTTTAAAAAACGGACCTTACTTAAAAAAAAACAAAAAAAAAACCTCTTTCAAAATTCTTTCATTTGAAATTCAATAGTATTTATTAGAACAACAAGAAAGGAAGTAAAGAGCATTATGAGTAGGTACTATTGCTCTTTCGTCATAAATCTAAGTTATCGCATTCTTTTCCCGTGATTTTCTAAATTGTTTAACACATGTGCACTATTGTCCTTGTTGGACTCGATCCTATCGATACACATTCTGAATCTCTCGACTTGTTTTACTTGAATTTTTATTTTTTATTTATTATGAATGTGTTCTTCATATACCTCCATCGTATTCACTTACATAAAATGCTGCAAATGGTCTTTTTATGTAAAAAAACAAAAAAAACAAAAAATAAAGAAAGAAAGTAAGAAAAGCCATCCAATATTCATGCTGATAGCTTCAACAGAGTTTTTCCAATTGGTGGGTATCTAAAATTTTACGTTTATCAACAACTGATAGAATAACATAAGTTGCTAGTGGTAGTAAAATCCCAACGTACATGTTTACGCTGAGATATTTTTACTATTCAAAATTTGAAAGCTCTTTTTAAGATATAAAAGTTTTTCTTCTCTTACTCTTCTCTACGTGCCCTCTCATATCTTTCCTTTTCACCCCTTTTACCCCCCGCGTTTTTTGTTCTCCATCTCAGCATGTATTTAAAAATCTTTGGGCTTTTTGACAACAACGACGACGGCATTGACTGGAGTTCTCCTCCCATTCGAGGTTAGAATCGATCATTTTTCTCTTTTCTTGTCGACTTGGTTTCCCTGTCTCTACCCTTTTCTCCTTGCCACCCGGTTCACTTTAGCTGTTCGTTTGTCGTCCGCGCTCTCCCTTAATCCCCTTTTGTGTGGGTTATTCCCTTGGGCTGGGTTGGGGAGGATTTGCAAACAAGACGTCTCCGTCACTTCTGTCATGTCCGAATGTCCTGCCAGTAGGAAATCGGTTCCCTTAAACAAAGGAACCACTCAAGAGACAACCCCTCGAGGTGATCCTAGTTTTCTGTATTTGTCAAAAAATATATTTAAGGCTTCTGTTCGAAGTTAAAGGCGATGGGAGATTCGGCTCTTGCTGAGCATTTGTTAGGTCTTACTTGGTTCTGCGCTTGTTCGAACACTTGTGTTAGAACGAAATGCTACTTTTTGAGTAGCGGTAATTGCGAAGCGTTTGTAAATAGTTTACTAAACAAAATGTTTGCTCTATGAATTTTCATTTTGTAAGCGTAAATGAATTTAGCGGAATTGTTCGTTGTAATTGAATATTCCTTGTCATTTAAATATTTTTCCATTAATATCGCTCTCGCTTCCTATCGATCTAGTGTATATCACGAAATATCGCAGGAGGTTTATTAATTTCCTAATAACGCACAATAGATTGCAGTTGATTTACAGATGGAGTTATCTGATGGAGATGCCAATCATCACGTTAACCTCGATCGGAAATTTTGTTGGAATCTGCTACTCCAGGGAGGAAATTGCGCGAATACCTATGCCGATCAAATAATTACTTTGTCCAATTCATTCGTTGTTGCAACTTTGGTGGATCTGTCATCTATATATATATGTATAACTAACTACATTTTCCTATAAGCGCTCAGATACAATCTGTGTGTGTGTGTGTGTGTGTGTGTGTGTGTGTGTGTGTGTGTGTGT
>JAHWFO010090361.1:0-24569 GCA_023313115.1 Rhysida immarginata | reverse complement strand
ATACACAAAAAAAGATCAGGAATCGATTTCCACAACCAAAAATCAAAAATACATAACTAAAATATAAAGGCGTTAGGCATACTGAAAGATTATCGAAACAAAATTGAAACCATGATCGAAAAATGGTTTATAGAATACAAAATTCCTCGAATTTTTTTGTGTCTGTAAAGCGTTGTAATTTTAAAGATTATATAGGGTGATTATAATCCTTTTTTTTTTTCCTTTTTTTGCCTCGGCTTATGCGCGGGTCAAGGCGTTTTTCAACTTTTTGGGCTCAAAAACAGGGGTCGGCCTATGCATGGGTCGGCTTATACACGAGTATGTATGGTGAATATATTGGTGGTGGGGGTGGGGAGGGGAAGAAATTAATTTATCAATCCATCAAATAGATCTGGATTATTTTAGTTATAAAAACAGTTAATGATGTAAGACATGGAAAAACATGTCACTTTGGATTCATGTGTTTAAAATTGAGTAGCTACAGTATGTCTAAAATAGGAAGGCGGTTGGAGGGGAGGACTGGGGATAGAGTCCATTTCATTTTTAGGTTGAAAGCGTTGATATAGCCACTTCCCTCTCTTTTTCCCCAAACTGATAAAAGAGAAAACTTTTGGGAAAATTCAGGATTAATGGATTAAAGAGAAAGTGTAGAGAAGAAGAATCAGCCAGGACCCTTTGTATACTTACCGAGGGTAGTAAGGTCCTGAATCAGCTGAAGAAGAAAGTGATCATGATGAATAAATATAAAATTATTTGACTTTTATTATATTTAATTTATTTTGGTTGTTAAAATTTCATTTGTATTTTTTGTATATTTTATTTGTAAATTATTTTGTTTTTGTATATATTTTTTGTTTTTTATTTTCATTTTTTGAATATTTTTTGGGAAAATTTCATTTGTATTTTTTATAGATTTTATCTGTAAATTGTTTTGTTTTTGTATATAATTTTTTGTAATTTATTTACATTTTTTGAATATATTTTACTAAATGTACTAAATTTTTTAATTTTTTTTTTATCTTCTAACTTCATAGCTTTACGATATCATTGGGATTTAATCCTCTTATCAGTTTGGTGGATGAGAAGGGAAACTTGAATAGCTGGAGGGGGAAGTGGTAGTAACTTTATATATCAACCCTTATATTACCCTTTCAATCTAAAAATGAAATGAACTCTACCCCCTGTCCTCCCCTCCAACCGCCTTCCTATTTTAGATATACTGTACTTTTGGAGTAATATTGAATATTTTGCAAGCAATTATCTACCGATAAGAATTCAAGAGGTGAATGTTAAAATGGTTATTGTAGTTTATGCTAGCTGATAACGATTATGTATGACAGGTGGGTGACCTTTCACTTCTAGGAAATGATCAAGTCAAGACCTGAAGCCTGCACTCACACCCCTCCTCCCGTACCGAAGCCTGCACTCACCACTGATGTGGTATGTGTCGGGGAGGGGATGTGTCAAGGGTTCGGGACCCAAAAGGAGGCTGACTCTGATACACAGCTAGGCATTTAATCACGTTTACTTCTCATTCAATATGTTCCTGCAGACGATACTCAACATAAAACAACGTAACAAATTAACGAGGGGCCCCTCGTGGTCATGGATCTATTCTACCACAGTGCCACTAAATGGCTCTTGATATGCACATTCACAACAGGAGTACCCAGTACAAGGGTGGGGGTCCCCTATTTTAGAGTGCAAGGCAGCAGTAGATATCACACGAAACTTACTGCTTCAAAGGGAACACTTGGAGACCTCCGAAGTAAGTTTTCCCTGCTTGAGTGCCACACGCACACGGTGGCTCTTTTGAATACTGCAAAAAAAAGAGGAGAAAGACTGGAACCTCTTCTTAGCAAACAACAATAATACCAAAAAAAATACAAAACAAAGAAGAAATTATACAAAAATTACAACCTAATAATACAAAAGAAACAAAAACAAAATACAGAATTAAAGTTTTTCAGTTCAGAAATCAACATCGAGTCCCTGACGGGGCCCGCGTCTCCATTCAGTAAATAATTAGGGTTCTTCCTGAAGATTTCAAGGGTTTCAAAGGCATCTAATGCATTCCTTCTTCTGACTTGTCTGAGTAGTTTACAGTCTTTAAGCCGAATGTCGTGTCTGGAATCTAACATATGATTGGCGACCGCCGATTTTCCAGGTCGTCCAAATCTGGCGGGTACAGTATGTTCCTTGAATCTCTTAAGAACGTTCCTACAAGTAGCTCCTCGGTAAACTTTGGGACATTTGCTACACGAGATCTCAGATTCCAGACTGGAGTAAAGGAGGAGTCTTATCTTTTGGGTTACCCAAGAGGTTCCTCAAGACGTTCGGGTTCCTGAATGCCAAGGTCACATCGGCATCTTTGAAGATGGTACGTAACTTGGCCAATAGCCACTTGTTATAAGTAATAGGGATTCTCAACGTCGGTGTCTGTTCGCTACTCCTTAGTGTCGTAGCCTCTCTGGTTAACTTGGCAAACTTTCTTCTTCGAAGCAAGTCATTCACTAGCCCGTTTCTATAGCCGTTGGCCCTGGCTATTTTCTTGATGCGTTCAATCTCTATATTGAATCGGTCTCTGGACAAGGGTTCTTCACAGATCTATCAACCATAAATACAAACGCAGCTAATTTATGGCTCCAACAATAGTTGGAGTCGTGATGAATATACAGTGGGCTTTCTATAAATGTCGAACTCCAGTTTCCCATTGGCACGCAAAATCTTAACATCTAAAAACGGGATCTCACCATTTTCTTCAAGCTCCACCGTAAACTGAATAGATTCATAAAAACCATTAATGTGTCTCAGAAACGACTGAACATCTGTTTTGCTGGTATCGATAACGGCGAAGATATCCACATAACAGAACCACATGTTCGGGAAATATTCGCCCAAGGAAGCCAAACGTGCCTCAAACTTCCTCATAAATATCTCTGCTAAGATGGGACTTAAACAATTCCCATGGGGGTTCCTGATGACATGTGGTAAAACTCCCCCTTGAACTGAAAAAAGTGTTTGTGAACACAGCCTGCATAATGAGAGGACGTCATCGGTTGCATTTTGTCCTAACTTGTAGTCCGTCAATACCTACTTCAAGAAATCTAACGCCTCAGGTATGGGTAAATTAGAAAATAGTGACACAACATCAAAAGACACAAGCAGGCAACCATCAGAGACAAAAATGTTAAGATTTTGCGTGCCAATGGGAAACTGGAGTTCGACATTTATAGAAAGTCCACTTACATCGACATGTATATTCACCACAACTCCAACCATTGTTGGAGCCATAAATTAGCTGTGTTTGTATTTATGGTTGATAGATTTGTGAATAACCCCTTGTCCAGAGACAGATTCAATATAGAGATTGAACGCATCAAGAAAATAGCCAGGGCCAACGGCTATAGAAACGGGCTAGTGAATGACTTGCTTCGAAGAAGAAAGTTTGCCAAGTTAACCAGAGAGGCTACGGCGCTAAGGAGTAGTGAACAGACACCGATGTTGAGAATCCCTATTACTTATAACAAGTGGCTATTGGCCAAGTTACGTACCATCTTCAAAGATGCCGATGTGACCTTGGCATTCAGGAACCCGAACTTCTTGAGGAACCTCTTGGGTAACCCAAAAGACTAGACTCCTCTTTTACTCCAGTCTGGAATCTATGGTGATCTCGTGTAGCAAATGTCCCAAAGTTTACCGAGGAGCTACTTGTAGGAACGTTCTTAAGAGATTCAAGGAACATACTGCACACGCCAGATTTGGACGACCTGGAAAATCGGCGGTCGCCAAGCATATGTTAGATTCCGGACACGACGTTCTGCTTAAAAACTGTAAACTACTCAGACAAGTCAGAAGAAGGAATGCATTAGACGCCTTTGAAACCCTTGAAATCTCCAGGAAGGACCCTAATTATTTACTAATGGAGACGCGGGCCCTGTCAGGGATTCAACGCTGATTTCTGCACTGAAATACTTTAATTAATTCTGTATTTTGTTTTCGTTTCTTTTGTATTATTAGGTCGTAATTATTGTATAATTTCTTCTTAGTTTTGTATTTGTTTTGGTATTATTGTTGTTTGCATTTTATTTTATTATCTTTTTTGTATTTCATTAATTTTGTACATTAATTTTGCTGTATAACCGAAGTGACTGGGCATCTCTCCTAGGTCCGCGTTATAACGTTAAGGCGTTTCCCTCCTCCTATTGGTTGTTCGGTTGGTTAACCCTTCCCCATTGGAGATCGGCGACTGCCTCTTCCTTATATAAACGTGTACTCGATTTACCAAATTCACATGGCATTGAATAATGACCTTAACGAGGTTGAAATACGTAAATGCTAATTAAATCTATTTTGTGGACAAGATGATAAAAATATAATTTTCAGGGAAAAACAAAAAGAAAAACCCACTATTTGCAAGAACCTGAAATAAATATTGCGGGAAATGAATGTGGATATGTTAAGTATAGTACAAGAAATAAGTGACTCTTTAACCACAACAAAAAGTAAATAATAAAAAGAAAAATACGACCTAAGCCTATAAGCGCTTTTCGAGGGCGAAGCTCTCATCATTCAGCAGGTAGAAGAAGAGAGTAACATACCAGATGATACTGAATGTGAGGACAAGAAGGACTGATATTTATAAGATCAATAATCTTATAATCATGTTGCAAAACCCTCGCTAATAATATCAAGAACTATAATTCGTCCAATAATGACAGTCATTACTTGAAGGTGGTCAAGTCTCTTAAATCTAAGGATTGTTTCTATTTGAAGAGTGACAAAGGCAACAGTACTGTAATTTTAGAGAAAAATGAATATTTCAAAAGAGTGGATCAAATCATAGAAGAAGGCCCCTTCGAAGAGATCAAGAAAAACCCTCTTCCAAAACTCATTAGGAAAGTTAAGGACATTGTCAAGAATTGCCCCAGTACTATTCCTCCTAATGTGGCTAAATCTTTATGTTTAAGCAATCCCACCTTACCTAGGTTGTATGCTCTGCCCAAGGTGCATAAACCGGGACAAAAAAATGAGACCCATTGTGTTTAATATAAACTCCCCTCTTTACCCAATTTTGAAACTTCTGGCCAAGTTTCTTAAAACACTTAAAATTACCGATTTCGACAGCTCCATCAAAAATAGTATTGATTTGACTAAGAAACTTAAAGATGTAGTTATTAACTCTAATGACATTCTGATTTTTTTTGATGTTGTTTCGCTATTTCTGAGTGTCCCTATTCCCGCGACACTCACTTTCTTGAAAAAATTTTTGATCAAAGAGCCAAATTAATGAAATTCTAAGGTTAACCAGATTATGCGTTAATAACAATATCTTCTTATATAAAGGTAAGGTCTACAATATGAAGAATGGCACCCCAATGGGGTCCTGCCTCAGCCCCATTTTAGCTGACATATTTCTTAAGTCTTTTGAAGATATTCTTAGGAATTCGGGCCACTATTTTCCTAAATATTGGTTCCGCTACGTAGACGATATTTTCGCCATTTTCAATTCTGACGTTTGCAATATCCAACAATTCACCGACCATTTGAACTCCTTTTTCCCCAGCATTCAATTTACGTATGAGTTAGAGGTGAACAGCAAACTGCCCTTTCTGGACGTCCAGATTTCAAGGAAGTCAGATTCCCTCACTTTTGAAGTTTATTGCAAACCCTCTAATCGTCTCAATTTTATCCCCTCCGATTCCAGCCACCCGTGGAATCAAAAACTTTCCGCCTTCATTTCAATGGTTGATAGAGCCTTACGTATTCCCTTGGATAACACGACCCGAGATAAAGAAATCACTTTAATAAGGAGGATCGCCACCAAAAATGGATACAGTCAAGGCACCATAACGAAATTACTTAAGAAGAGGATGTTCAAAAAATTCATTCAGGACAATACTACATTTGTGCACACTAAAAGGAAGTCTAATACTATTTCATTACCCTTCAACAACCAATTAATCAAAGGTCTACACTCAATATTTAGTAATCACAATCTTTCCCTATCCTACAGCAACCCCAATCAGGCTAGACTATTACTAGGTAATCCGAAAGATAAAATTCCACCACTACAGAAGGCAGGAATCTACAAGATCAAGTGCTCCCAATGCCCCAAGATTTATTTTGGACAAACGGCCCGCAACTTAACAACCCGATTCAAAGAACATATGGCCCACCGGAAGTACGGAAGAAGTAACCACTCAGCCGTGGCGAAAAATTCCCTAGATACGGGACACGACATCTCCATTCAAACCTTAAACTCGTTAAAGCAATAAATCAAAAACGGCTCCTTGACGCGTTTGAAAGTATGGAGATCTCATCAGCCAAAGTGACAATTTGCTTAACTCAGACAAAGGACCAATCAGCAAATCTCAGCTGATTCAGTATTGGCCCACATTAGCCAATCACTGAAATTTACTTCTTCTCTCGAGTTTAATTTTTTCAGTCATTGGTTCAGTTTCCTTATAAATATCAGTCCTTCTTGTCCTCACATTCAGTATCATCTGGTGTGTTACCCTTCTTCTACCTGCTGAATGATGAGAGCTTTGCCCTCGAAAAGCGCTTATAGGATTAGGTCGTATTTTTCTTTTTATTATTTACTTTTTGTTGTGGTTAAAGAGTCAATTATTTCTTGTACTATACTTTGTGGACCAGAGTTTGTTTCCCGTTGATTATGTCCCCATCCACAGTTATATCTCGTTTCTGAATAAATATAACGCAACAATACCACCCTCTAACAAAGCACTCAACAAACGCTTAAACCGACAATGAAAACTGACACAAGAAAACAAACGAACCACAAACACTGAATACAAAAGAAAACTGCTCCTTCACATAAACTACTTTTAAAATAGAGAATTACCTTCAACAGACAACCTGCCCCCCCTCCCTCCCCCAGCATAGCTTTTCACACATAAAACAATACACACGTGATCACAGCCCCTTGAGTACCACCTTACAAGCACTAATTAAAACACTTATTACCGTAATTTCACGCGGATAGTCCATGCACTATCTGTATTTTTTAATCTGAAAAATGGCTCTGCGGATTATCCGAGGGGCGGATTATCTGGGAACAAATTTTTCCAAATTGCAATAAATGGTAAACCTATAAAGTGACGTCCGCAAGATGGCGGCTGCTGCGAGTAAAATAAATAGATGAGAAGTTTACAAAATAATATATTTCACAAATTTGCCCATTTATTTCTGATAGTAATTTATGAAGTACAGTGCTCCATCTATATGATGGCAATGTTGGGACAAATCCATTTTTTATAATGAGTTGCCGTTATGTAGACAGAACGTACGAAATTTCACACTCGCGGATGTTTAAAAGACATATTCCGATTTTCAAATGTTTATTAATAAATAGAGGGGCAGCACATGACGTCGGAGTGATAGCTGCCCCCTCTATCCATGAAATCAAAAGCATTTGGAGTGGCAAAATGAGTGGCGGTTGTATACTTTTGAGCAAGCTTGGCATATCTCTCTCTACTAAAATAACAAAAGAATCGGTGAACTTTTTCTTCTCAAATTAATAAATCATATTCATGGTCTCAGGGTGTTGTATTACTGTAGTGAACATGAATTTGGTAGGGTTTACTTTAAACAATACTTAAGTTTATTGACAATTAGCTAATCATTTCGAAGATTTTGCTGCATCAACAAAGCGTAAAATAAATAGCTTCAGCTACAATAGAATCAAGCCAAAAACTGTGGACACAACTATAGAAAGAAAAATAACTCCGAAAAAATGAGTTCCTACTCGATGAAAAAAAAATGAAGAATACAAAAATGTGTTAGTCCTTCCCTACAACACACTAAACAAAGGGATCAAGAATATTTGTACTAAGTTTGGTTGTAAAGTAGTTTATAAGAGCAGTAATACATTAAAAAGAAAACTAAGCATAATAAAAGGTAAGATCTTAGCGGTAGATTGCCCCAGGGTATATAAGTTTAAGTATGCAACGTGTGACAAGTTTTATTTGGGAAGCTCGCAAAGAGGAGTTGGAATACGGATGAAGGAACATATTTCTTATGTAAGGAATGCTAGGTTAGGTGTCATCTTTTGCGGACCATATCATTAATTTATTTATTTATTTATTTATTTATTAAAGAAAAAAAAATTAAGACACCACCGGGAATCAATGACCGACAAGTAAATATCCGGTGGATTACAGGAACAATAAACTAAAGAAATACATACAAATTTGCATGAATAATACAGACAAAATCCGAAATTAAAAAAAATAGAAAAAAAAAACAAGACAGTAAAACCAAACCAGTATCAATGATAGAAAATATAAATAATACTTTAAAAACTGTCAAGTAAAAATTAATAAAAAAGAAAAAAAGAAAAAATACAATAAATACATATTTACAACAACAATATAAAAGAAAAATCAAATAAGAAGTTAAGTAATATTATATCCAAGAATAAAAAGGCGCCCAAAATGCCAGTGGGCCTGTCTAGGGGCATCCATAAAAAAAATTATAAAATAATTTAAAATTCTACAAATTTGTAAAAGTTTGTATTGCATTAAACGGCAACGACAATATTACCAACAATAATAATAGTAATGATAATTTGTTATAACTTAAAACATTACAATATAACCAATAATAATAATAGTAGGAATTATGATAATAATAATAAAAACAGTAAAATAAACAGAGGCCTGTGAAATCGGTTTTAATTAAGAGTAAATAGACATTAAATCAGAAGTAATTAAGCCTGAACGAATGTTTTTAAGGAGACGACGTTTAAAAAATTGAAGAGAAGGTGCCTCCTGAAGTTCCAGTTAATTTTGACCAACAGATAGCGCCGGAAATCGAAATAGATCTTCTTAAGTAATTTACTCTATAAAATGGGATTACTATTTTTTTTTCTCTTGTGAGATAGTGATGATATGGACTGATTAACATAGGGGGGTTTCTAATATTATATATGTTATGTGTGATTTTATACATAAATTGAGCTAATTGAATAAAATAAAGATCATCAAATTTTAATAAGTTGAAGTTTTTAAATTCTGAACTAACGGAAGAGAAAGCGGGCCTATTTAACAATATTCGTAAAAAACGTTTTTGAAGTTTAATTATAAGATTTTTATTTTTCTGTGTGGTCGATCCCCATAAACATATTCCAAAGCATAAATTTGTATGAATTAGGGTAAAATATAAATTTAGTAAGATATTACATGGAAGATGATTGACTCTATAAATAATACCTAAAAAACATAATTATTCCACAGATTTGTTTGAAGTTATAAAACAGATGTAGAGATGTTAAAATGTTATACTTCCTGGAATCGATTGAAATTGTAAAAAACAAAGCAACCAATAAAACCCTGAATAGTGATGATGGCCCCATGCCAGTGGCAGAATGGCTCCCTTTAACAAAATTTTTTACAAAATAATTTACTTTCCTTGTGTTGTTTCCTGTAAGGGTTTCCCATTTTGCTCTTATAACCGGACTACTCTATTATTCGGTGTGGGGGGCAAGAGAGGGGGGAGGGGAGGGGTTTTGTTTGGCTTTTATAGGCTAAGCTAAGAAGATTGTATTGGTTATTTTCTTTTATTTTTTGCGTTTTGTTTTTGTAATTTTTTTTTGGTATAATTTTTTTGATTGGTATAATATTTTTTTATAAATATTCGGCTTCTCTTGTTGTTCTTTACTCACTGATGATGGAAACTTCGTTTCTGAAGTGTACACCTGCGTCATTAAAATTTATTATGTGGAATAGTGTTTTCGGAGTTATTTTTCTTTCTATAAATAGCTTCAATTAAAAAACGTAAAATAAATAACAATAATTACGAAAAACAGTACAAATAATAACAATTACAAATTAAATATGGCAAAAAATCGCACCTAAAATTAAAAAAAAAAAAAATTGTTTAAAACCAACATTAAGAATCAACTATTTCTCTGTTCATTTAAAATAAACATATAAATTACGGTTAAAATAAATGCAATCTTTTAATATACAAACACATGATTTACAATTAAAAATAGAATTTCGTAAATGATCAGCTAATCATTTCACACATTTTGTATATGGGAAAAAAGTTTTTTAAATTTTATGGCGTTTTATGAAATATAAATCGATTTCTTGTAGGTGCTTTACAATTTGAACCCGTTCGAAAATATTTTAAAATATAATTTAATGGGCGATTTGAAAATGCCAAGTCTCTTTATTGATAATAATAACTATCTCACGCAATCTATAATATCTAACAAGGTTAGAAAAATTCAACATGCCATGATGTTCAAGAAATGAGCGGCCGACTGATATTTATTAAGATGAAATGCCATTCGGAACACGCGAAAACTTCGAAACGCTTAAGCTAAAGTCAATAAAATTATGTATTGTTTAAAACTACATCTATTTCATTCAAATTAATAAATAGTTAAAAACTGCTGGCACGGGAAGGGTTCAGGGATGTAGTTTTATTTGTTTCCAAGCAAAGACGAAAAAAGAAGGGAAAAATGGATCAGAGCTCTCTCAGGCGAAAAGGGTGGAAGCCGAACAAATATTGAATCCTCCTCAAACAGGATCCAAGATTCTATTATTTTTTAACTTTAGCTGATTGTCATGCTTTAAATTCTCATTAAAGCATCGTAATAATCATTCATGATAATTTAGACTGTTTTAAAGCTTAAACAAGCCCATGACAACACTAAATCCACATGTATCGCATATGTAATCAAGCTTGTTTTGCCAATCGCTGGGCCCCTCTATTGGCATCTTTGATCTTACATCCTGTACAGTCTATTAAATGCTTCAGAATAAGATTTAAGTCAAAAATCGATGTTTATTTTGAACAAAAAATGAGTAAATAACAATACTTATTTCGATTTCATTACGCTTGAGTAACATTTACTTAAGAAGCAGCCAAAATCGCCGTTTTCACGTTTTTTCGTTTCACCTTTTCCCAATTCCGCAATCGGAAAATTATACTGATTTAGTTAGTTTAAAGCAATTATACTCTTCATCAGTAAATAAGAAATTGATAAGTTAGTTTAAACTAATTTATTATAACTTTATCTAAATATTTATTAATAAATTGAATTCGGATGAGTTATTTCAGAAAACGATAGGGTTGGAAAGCTTCGGAGACAAAAGGCAATCGCGTAGCTTAGAGATTTTCCCTTCGCTTACACTTCGATAAAAAATTGGAAATTTGCAACTGCAGGCAAATAAACATTGAGTACAGATTGTTCTGTAACTGTGATATAAACAGGTGTACGAAAAAGATAAAACAGTTAAATCACCAATTGAGCTTTCGTACACATTTTTTCTGAACTACTTCAGTCACGTGATTCCCGATCTTTTTGCTTGGAAATCAGTATGAACGTTTGTTAACGAACGATCACTGTCGAATGTGATTTTATTATTAACAATCAATAAAACTTATGCAGTAAAAACGTAGCCGTAGCCACGGATGACTGGTCCTTCTTATCGAGGCCTTCAAGATTGAAGGCTTCGTCAGGGCATAAAACCTTTACAAATCCAGTGGCTACGGTCCTCCCTCTTCCCTGGCCTCGTTCTTATCGGTGGCTATGGTCAAGCATTTTCCTGTTGTTTTTTTTCAACCTCATAATAATTATGATCGAAAATTAAAGTGATTGTCAGTTACTGTTATGAAAGATACAATATTAGTTTCACAGAATGATCCTTGTCAGAGCGTTGAGAGAAAAAAAAAAAAGAGCACTTTCATTCAGGAGCTCATACTTGTTACGGGAGATGCATTCCCGTGGAACTGTTTACTTTAGCGTAATCCATGCATAATTTAGCGATAATACCGGATAATCATGCATAAATTATCGTTAAATTATACATGAATCCAAGGATCCATGAAGCAAAATCGCTAAACAGACGCTAAAGTAAAATTTTAAAATTGCCGACACATCGGAGCATTATCCCTAATGAAAGCAAGCAAATTTTGTTCTCTGCTGTAGATAAAAACACGATGGCCTTTGAATTGATGGTTTTAAATTAACGAGTCTTTGTTCAATCTTTTTCTAACATTGAAATTAATACTCTAACCTCACGGAACAATAATTAACCAGTGACATAACTTTTCATTCATAAATTATTAAGAAAAAAACGTGTTAAAAAGTTAATGTCGACGATTCGCTCGGCCAGTGCCTACTATTATTATTTTAGGCCTGCCCATCGCTGCTGAAATAGCTAGCATAACATGAAATAGGTCAAGTTAGGCTTTCCTGCAATTTGTCGGCTAAATGATGCATGAGGGCGCTAGCTATAGGGGGTATAAAACTCGTTTGTTTACTTCCACATCAATTAACAACAAATTCAGAAAAATGGATAATAATACATATTGTTGTGTATATATAAATAGTTAATTAATGAAAATGTAAATATTTTCTCCTATTAAATATCTTTTCAGTAAGGATTTTATTGAAAAAAACGCTTTTATATTTTTTTTCTCAACATCTTTACACGAGTTGAATTTTCGGTTAAAACCTTTCTTAAACAAATTTAAACCTTTCTTTAAAAAATTATTCTCTTTTTGTTCGTAAAAATTTAAATATTTTCTGCTTAAGTTTTTTTTTTTTTTTTTTTTTTTTTTTTTGTCACTTTTTTTTTCTATGGCTGATTTTCGGGCAGAGTAAGCGGCGACCTGGGTAGCATTAGAAGTATCCTAAAGTCAGCTTATTGGCACATTGTGAGGCATTACATGTTTAATCGATGTAATTTCATCACATTTATTAATTGCAAGTGAAGCGTGAAAGTTTTCTTTTGTGAAATTAAAAAAATGTGCACAGCCGTCTGTATGGCAAACAAGCCTACTCCTTCCCAGGTAGCAATGGCGGCGTTCTTTTGAACATACTGTTTGACTTTTTAATAAGTCAGCTTCAAGAAAGGATCATCCCTGAAAACGTCACGGCAGTGTCCCAAGTGTGTGGTAAATCATTTTTTGAAAAAGACGATATTGGGCGAGTGACAATTTTACTTGCTTTGCCGCGCCGAAGTTCCTAGAGGCAGCGCACAATTTGTTTTGATGCAGTGCTATTACTCCCGCATATCATCTATTCTGCAAGCATGGTCGTGTTCGTCCCTATTTTTCAGTAGCCAGAGAAACTAATGTTCAAACTGACATATAAAGAACAGTTTTGACTGTCATAATCTGTGCTCCGTCGTACTGAATGAGAAGTAACGAGGTTGTGTTGTGTTATAATGAAATATGCACCAAAGACTACTGTATCAGCCAAGGAAACCTATGTAGCGTTTTATTTCCATAAGTTCATTGCTAACAGGTAGCGTCAACCCAGGTACTACGCGTTCAGACAACAGAAGGGGTCTGCTGGCCGGGGTTATCCCGATACGTAATGTGGCGCGCACTGTGTGAGCGAAAACGTCGATTATTGCGGCTACTGGTGTGGCATTTCCGCTGAAGCACACTGACTGCATCGTGGGGTTCGCCAAGGAGACGTGCCCGTGCTCTTCCACTCGCTTGCTGATAAAAGGAGCACGTTGCGCTTTCGTGCGTGGTGTTTTGGAATATTTGTGCAGGAGCCCCCGATGTGACCTGGCTCAGGGAATTGTATGCCTCCGTAGCATTAACTAGCACCCCAGTGCCTTTTGACGGTACAGTTGTTAGTCCTGTTGCGTAGTATTTCGAAAAGGAACTGACGCCCTGATTAAGTGTGAAAGCTTATGAAATTTGTTTTAAGAAAATATTTTGAGGTAGTTTTCTAGCTTGACATTTTGAGGGGCCCTTCAGGTTAAACCGACATTGCATGCTATATGTAGTACACGACCACATGTTATGTGTATTTTTAAGTGTGGCAATAAATGCATTTGAGTGTTCTTACAATACCTGTGTCAGTTCTTGCTTTACCATTGATCCAGGTCTCGAACCCCTGACTTGCCCATCCCATTGGTTACAGAGTTTGACAGCACATCACATTGGTTAAACTTAAGGGCGTAGGGGGTGGCACATCACAACGGGCGCCCGAACAGGGACCTGGAATCTGGAACTGCCAGATTTTGGAAGCAGGACCTGATACTGGTGTTAAGAACTAGGTGAGTGTGGTGCAAAAACTCTGTATTGGGTATAGAAGTATTTGCGGCATGAGGGAAGTAGTGGGGTGTTGCTAGTTCGATTTCTTGTGTTTTATCAAGTGTAGGTGGAGAAGTGTAGTATGCTGGGAGACGTAGGAGATGCGGTGGCCAGGGCAAGCCTGAACTTGCAGGTTTTACAGGTGCAGTCTCTACAGTTGTTGGGGGGGGGGGAAGAAGGTGTGGGCCCTTGCACTGTAGTAGGGAAGGGGTATGTGTGTGAGGATGAGGAAGGTGTTAGCCGATTGGGAGGGGCCATGAAGATGGGGTGTTTACAGGTGGGAGTTATTGAGAAATGCAGGCCCATAGCGGATCTGCAAATTGGAGAAATTGGGCGGGACTTACAGGTAAGAATCCGTGAGGTGATCTATGAGTTTGGAGACCTTTTCTTGAATGAAGTTGCCGGGGTACAGACTATGTAGCGGATTACACAGTGGATAAAACACACCCCGTGTTTACCCGGCAATATCGTATTCCACCAGTGTATCAGGAGGCCTACAGGCGTAAACTGGTAGAGTTAGGAAGCTGGGATTACCGTAAATCTTCTACTATAATGCGAATTTTTTTGGCCTAAAAAAGCATCTAAATTTGCTGGGTCATATTATACCAGAGGATAAAAATCTGCCCTCCGAAGACTGCGGCCGTAGGAGGTTTTGTCCGGAGGAGATTTTGTCCTGATAACATTACCGTATATTATACATTACTTACATTGCATATTCAGTGTCCAGTTCATTATACAATAAATTAATTCACTTTTTATTCGAATTTCTCGTCGCCAACATCTAACAATATCGAAAAAAACTTCTCCCAAAGATCGCTACTTCCAAATAGGCCTACTTCAAAACTGCCTCGAACCAAAGCCTACAAGAAAGCTGATGCAGTCAAGTTATGAAAAATGTTAAACTGAATAAAGATTACTTGTTTTTTTATTAAGATAATTGATGTACTGTTGTGTTTTTTTGTCGATGTGCAAGTGAGAAAGCTTTCCATATCAATGTAGGGCTATAAACTTCCAAACTGCCTAAATGAAGTTGAGGCAGTTGCTTTTGTCGAAGTTGCTTTCTGTGCTGATGACATTGAGACGAATTTGCCGTGTATTATACATTAATTACATTGCATATTGTGTCCAGTTCATTATACAATATATTAATTAACTTTTTATTCGAATTACTCGTCGCCAACATCTAACAACATCGAAAATAACTTCTCCCAAACATCGATACTTCTAAATAGGCCTACTTCCAAACTGCCTCGAACCAAAGCCTGCAAGAAAGCTTATGCAGTGAAAATATTAAACTGAATAAAGATTACTTGTCTTTTTATTAAGAAAATTGATGTACTGTTTTGTTTTTTTGTCGATGTGCAAGTGAGAAAGCTTTCCATATCAATGTAGGGCTATAAACTTCCAAACTGCCTCAATGAAGTTGAGGCAGTTGCTTTTGTCGAAGTTGATTTTGAAAGTTTTTGAATATTAAATATCCAGACTATTTAAAAATAAAGATTTTTTTTCTGTATAAGTTTGCACATTTTATTTCTCGCGAGGAGTCAAAAATGGGGGTCGCATTATACAAGAGGATAGGATTTTTGCCGATTTTTTGGGCCGAAAAAGTGGAGTCGCATTATACAAGGGACATTGTATGTAGAAGATTTACGGTATAGAGCCGAATGTCAGTCTTTGGAACTCCCCAGTAAACATAGTTCCATAAAAAGGCCGGGACATCAGAATTACGCTGGACTTATTTAAGGTTAATCTCTGTATGAGCCCCGTAGATTTCCCGGCCCCTGTCATTAAAGACATCCTGGAAGAGTTGAGAGGGCATACTTTCTTCTTGGTGCTCGACCAAAACAATGGGTATTATCAAATACCATTGGCCGAGTCGCTGAGGGAATGTTATGCCTTCCAGTCACCATAGGGCAAATATCAGTTAACACACTATCTCAGGGTGGGGAAGAATTCTTCGCCCCTCTTTCAACAATTTGTGGTGACCACTCTGAAGGGAAGGGTCGGTGAAAACATCCACATGTTCTTGGATGATAATTTAATATCAATAGCCATGTTCTGGGAGCATGTGGATGTGCTGCGTTGGATGCTGGGGAGATTTAGGGAAAAACCAGCCAAGTGCCAGTTTTGCCCCACTACTTGGGTCACGTCATCACCCCGGAAGGAGTCTATCTGGTTATGGGAAATGTGACTGCTATACTGCAGAAACAGGAACCCAGGAGTGTACGTGAGGTATATAGTTTTGTAGAGGCGGTTTTACCGGCCATTTGTGCCAGGGATGTCAGAATTACTTGCCCCTATAACAGATCTCACAAAAAAGGGGGTGGCATTCAACTGGAGCGCTGCCTGTAGGGAGGCATTTAACCACATTAAGACCACCTTGAGCAGCGAGCCCATGTTGATACCTCCCAATTATAAGGAAGAATTTTTCCTCTCCACGGACGCATTGTCGCACACCATTGGTGGGGTGCAGCAACAGTCCCAGTCCGTGAAGGGAGCCCTGTGGCCAATTGCTTTTTTAAGCAAAAAGCTGCAGGGGGGGGGGGGGAGAAAATAACTATTCGGTTATAGAGCAGGAGGCACTCGACATTGTCCGTGCGGCTGGCCATTTCCGGCATATTAAACTTGGATATCCCACCACGGTACTAACCGACCACCAGCCTCTAGCATTCATCCAGCACATGCGTAATACCAATCAACGTGTGCTGAGATGGGCGATGGAGCTGGAGGAGTATGGTTTCGACTATAAATACGTGGCAGGGAGATCCAACATGGTGGCCGATTTGCTGTCACGGCAATGTTGCTCGGTGGTAGCCGAATTGTGCACTCCTGGTGCACGTGAGGGACTCCAGGAAGCACCGGAGTATGATGCGTGGACAGCGCCACTCATCCAGACGCTCAGGAAGCAGCAAGAAGTGTGTAAGGCCGGAGGAATTTATACATTTGAGAATGGGTTGCTGATAAGACGAGAGGGAAGGCATCCAAGAACGCGTGCTCGTATTTATGTTTCCCAGTCTAGGAGAGTAGAGTTGTTAGCATGGAATCATGACGGACTCCTTGGGGGACACAAGGGGATGAGTGCGACGGCCCATAAATTGCAGAAAAAGTACTTCTGGCTGGGATTGAAAAAGGATGCGATATGGAAAATACGTCATTGTCAGATCTGTCAAAGAACAAAAAACAATGTGGTTCACACACCATGGCAGGAGGGAGTCATGGCTGATTATCCATTCCAAAAGGTGGCGATCAGCATGGTAGGCCCGGTTCAGCATTCTGCCAGAGGAAACAGATTCATTCTGGTCATGACTGACATCTTCACCTAGTTCGCAGAGGCTGAGGCACTTCCGGACAAGTCAGCTGAGACAGTTGCTAAATCATTCGCAAAGAACAGTGTTTGTCGTTACGGAGTGCCTCAGCGGGTGATTAGCGACTGGGGAGCCAACTTTACCGGCCAACGTCGAATGGGATCGCAGAATGCTGTAACAAACTGCTCTGTGAAACTATAATGGCATTCTGCAACGAACACCCAGAGTGTGGGGCCCGGCGCCAACAAAGTCTCAAGGTGGAGCTTCTTATTTCGTCTCGTTCGTAGATGATTTCAGCTGCCATGTATCAATGTACACCATGGAAAAGAAGAGCGATGTGTTGAAATGGTTTCAGCATTATCGAATCTACAGCGAACGCCAACTTGGTTTATCGATCATCTGCCTTCAAACAGATAATGGTCTAGAGTTTTGCTCCAAACAATTTGAAGAGGAATTGGGAAAACTTGGCATCAAACATGAACGAACTAACACATATTCACCGCAGATGAACGACGTTGCCGAACGTTACAACCGGATGCTTTTGGAAGGTATTAGAACATTGTTGCAGGCTTCCAAAGTATCTCATCGTTATTGGGGAGAGTTGCTAAAAACGGCTCCATACTTAAGAAACCGTACAGCGAGTAAGGTAATTGGAGGCAGCGTTCCAGAAGAGTTGTGATCCAGATGGAAACCAACAGTAGTCCATTTGAAACGGATTGGATGTCTAGCTTTCTGTCATCTAGAAAAACAGAAGCACCGCAGCAAATTGGAGGGAAGAGCTCGCCTCGGCGTTCTTCTTGGCTACGCTTTCAATACAAGAGGTTACCAAATTTGGTTTCCAGATGACAATAGTGTCAAGGAATCGAAAATGTCAAATTTGATGAGAGCAGACTTGGAATGGAGGTGCTTCGCAACGCAAAGAAGCAGTACGTAGAAAATAATTGGAATCCGATTTCAGATTATGGAGATGAACCAGAAGCTTCTTCAGATATTTCGGGTGATTTCGAGGAAGATAGCCAGAAAAAGGATCCCACTGAGACTGTTATCAAGGAGAGGGAGTCACCAACTCCATCCATATCAGCCTTGCCTCAAATGGTGAAGATCAGCGATTCTTCACATTCCAAATCTGATCATACTTCAAATAATAAGCCAATTGATGAATGGGAAAGAATTGTTGTTGAACATAAGTATGGTGCATCTGCAGGACGCCATGACATTTATTATGTTTGCGGATCCAGCGAGATGTTACGATCGAAACGGGAAGTTGAAAACTACTGCCGATCCAACAACATATTTTATAATCCATCGCAGTTTGACTTCAGTACAAAGAACTTGACTGGGACTGTTGCGTTCAGTCGGGGTAGAAAAACGATTGGCCCCGAGAATTCATCAGATAATGAATGACTAGAAGCAAATTGTGTAGAAGTTAAAGTACCGTCTTCTTACAAGGATGCTTTTGAATCTCCACAATCTTCTTCTTGGCAGTCAGCTACGAGTGAAGAAATCGAAGCTTTGAAACAGTGGGGTGTCTTTGAAGAAGTGGTGCAACCAGAAGATGCGAAACTAGTTTGATCTCGCTGGGTGTTTGCCTTGAAATACTTCAGTGATCAGCCAAAGAAAATTGCAAGATATCGAGCACGTCTGGTGCACAAGGTTTCAGTCAACAACCAAGAATAGATTTCTACGAGACCTACAGCCCTGTAGTCAATTTCACCTTGGTGGTTGTATTCTTCATCGTACTAGTAGTCCTGAAGGGGTGGTGCCACATGCATCTGGATGTCAAGTGTGCCTATTTGTACGGCGACTTGGGTGTTGATATCTATATGGAGCCAGCCCCTGGATATGTTTCACAACAACCCTGTACTGTGTGGAAACTGAAGAAAGCACTTTATGGTCTCCATCAGTCTGGTCATCAATGGTACAGAGAACTGGATTCAACTTTTAGAAAGTTAGGCTTGAAGAAGCTACAAGCAACAAATTGTGTATACTTGTATGGAGCCAAGCAGTTGTGATGGTATACGTCAATGATTGTGCTGTATACGCAGAATCTCAATCTGATTTACAGGCTGCAGTTGATCGAATTGCCAGCGCCTACGATATCAAGAATCTTGGACATTTGGGGAATTTCCTATCTGTTGAGTTTATACAAGATGAAGATGGTGTATACTGGATGCACCAACATCAATACATAGAGAAACTCTTAAATAAGTTCCCGTCAGCAAAAGGGATTCCAGTCTATATCCCATTGAAGGTTGGAATGGAATTTAGTCGGCGAGATTGTCCAACAGATGATGCCAGCACTAATAAGATGAATCAGGTACCCTATCGTTCATTAATAGGTTCCCTGATGTATTTGGCTCAACGGACAGGACCGGACATTCTGCATTCAATTATACTACTTTCCCAATTCAACAGTAGTCCAGGAATTAAGCATTGGAATTGTTTACAGTAGGTCCTAGATTATGTTGCCACTACAAAGAATCTATGTACAGTCAATTCTCGTTAATACGAAACTGGTTAATACGAAATTCCGGTTAATAGGAAGACATTTTGTGGCCCGTCCCCGAGAAAGCAATTACTATGTAAAATTTTCTGCTTTATACGAACATATTTTCATTAAAATACGGTTTATACGAAGGAAAATTTCATAATTTTATTGAAAAATAGTCCTTTTAGGAACAATTTTAATGATAAAATTTCAGATTTCGAAGTGTAAAGTTTAATAAAAATAATTTTCAAAGTCATTTCATATGTGATTGCTTCTGAATTATTCGAATAAATGAATTCTCGATTTTTTTAATCAGTCGATACTTTTTATTCGATAATTTCTATAATGTACTGTACGCTGTATTTGTTTTAGGCTCGACAAAAGAATATTCCCATTAGCGGCGATATTCTAAAAGAAAAAGCTAACCAGTTTGCAAACAAGCTGAACATTAAAAATTTCGCGTGCTCTAGTGACGAAACAATGCTGACGAAACCGCCCTATTTTATAATCTTCTGCCCGAGAAATCTTATCTAAATTCAATCTGCTCCATCAAATCAGAGAATGTTAGAATTGATGGAGGAAATTAAATCTTATATATTGCACATTCAGGATGTTCCTGAAGACTTATTTACATTATATTGTAAAGTCAATAGTGATTTAGAAAAAAAAATTGTTTTAGCGCGAAAACAAACTGTTATTACAGATTTTTTTTAGGAGAGATGAATAAAAATTATTTCTAACTTAAAGTACTCTATTTCCGTGCTTATTTCATAACACTTTTAGTATTGTTGGTTTATATGAAATACGAATAATAAGAAAAAATTTCTTGGTCCCCACGATTTCGTATTAACGAGAATTGACTGTATAAGACTAACGCCGAACAGCAAGAACGTCTTACAGTTCTATACAGACTCGAACTGGGCAGCAGATTTGGATGATCGCAAGTCAATTAGTGGTTTTATTGGTTTCGTTTTTGGAGTTCCAGTAACCTGGCAGTCATCAAAGCAGAAAAGTGTCGCACTGTCGACAATGGAAGCAGAGTTCCTAGCTATGTCCGACACAGTTAAGGAACTCCTATGGCTGCATCGAATTCTAGAAGAATGTGAAGGACTGTTTCCACCTCTGGGGACTGTGAAACTGTTTTGCGACAATGAGTCAGCTATCCAATTTTCCCGTAATGGAACTGAACGTTTCCGATCTAAGCATATTGATCTCCGCTATCGCTTTGTGCAAGAGGAACTAGAAAATGGAAATTTCGTCCTATATCAAGTTGATAGTAAGAATAACATTGCGGACTTTTTCATGAAAATTCTAGTTAAAGAAAACTTTAAATTTTTTCGTAATAAGTTATTATTGTAAATAGTTTAAGTATAGCACAGAAAGGGGTGGAATTGTAGAATTATAGTAAAATAATTTTCTATGCTAACTTTATTAATCATTTGTATTAGTTTAGTTTAGTTTATAATGCAATCAATAGATGGCATAAGTTCTAGTAATAATGAAAATTACATCTATTGTTCAAAACAATGTATTAGAAAGATTGTTGCATGCATAATTGAATTAAGTCTTCATCCATGTAGTACGTTCGAATTTCTCTCGTCCAGTAAAGTTGATGTTTTCTTATATTAAATGGTTGCAATTCCTTATGTCTTACCTAATTCATATCTTGGAAAGTCAAGCTAACGAGGTTTCCCGATAAAAATACTGCCAACTTCTGTAGTAGTAAGTCTTTTGAAAGAGAACTTTCATAATTTTTCCAACAAACGCTATACCTAGTTTTAGACATAGTTTATCTTGTTTAAGAAACTAGCTGCACTTTGTGTACAGTGCATGGTGGAGCTGTGTCGGAGGCACAGTAAAGCAACACGGAGACAGAGAGTGGTTATCCTGAGTCGTGCTATAGTTGTGCGTGAGTTTGTAACCGCACAAAGCAATGATGCAACGGAGTTTCAGGTGTTTCGCCAGTGGCTGCTGAATCTAAAGCACCCAATCCTGCCATGAGGCGTTACTGTGTCTCCCCCCTTCTTTGCAGGTTGTAAAAGGAGGCATCGTACACGTTCGGGCATGATGTAAGGAATACTTATTCAGGGGTTTGGAGTTGCACGCATAGATCACAGCAGCGCTCAGTGCATCCTTCTCGTCTCCCACACCAGAGAGGGACGCTCCTGGGCATGACGCGAAGGCCTCCCATGTACCAATGCTTCAAGGTGGCAACTCTAATAGTATATTGAGCACGGCTCAGCGCATCACTATTGAATTGGTACATTACCCATGACTGAGGAACCCCCCCCCCCCCCCCGTCTTAAGTGCAGTGCTTTTTTGCGTTGTATCTTGTATGACGAATATTTGAATAAATTATTGGGTGGTAAATTACGCATTTTGTGTCTGTGTTAAACTCTTATTTGGGTTCTGAACCCTTGATATGCCCTCTCCCTGGCTCTGATCACACTTGTGGTAGTGGAATATACACCAAAGAGGAGCAGGTGCCATTCTCAATGGCATCCGAACAGGGACCCAAAATCCAGAATTCACAAATTATAGGAGGTGCCCCGGACACAATGCTATATATGTTTAAGGCGATCATGAGCCAGGTTTTGCACGAGTAAAATTGGTTGGTCTGACATGCATTCAGGGCATTGGGGAGTAAAAGGTGGAATATAGTGGTACAATGTTATTAAATACTCTGCATGGATTGGCGATATAATGTCAGGTAACAAGGGGAATGCGGTGCCTGTGGCAAACCTGGAGTTGGCCGTGTTCATGGGGGCTGTGCCGGCATTTGTAGGTGAAGATGAAGGCATCACTATCACGGCGTTTCTGGTGAGCATAGATAGCATAGTTGCTATGACAAAATGGATGCCAAAACTGAAGATAACAGTATTACTGTAATCAAGACTAAATTAAAGGGAGCCGCGGCCAAGCGTGCTGCAGAGCACAAGCTATTTGATAGAGACAATTATGCTCAGTTGCGTGCGTGCTTGGAACGTGTGTTTGGCAAAATCAAAGTAACTAGAGATTAATCAAATTGAACTCCATGATATGGTCCAAGGATCGCATGAATTGGTGGCCACATTTGTCGGCCATCTCGAACTGGTGATGGAACACTACATCAGTGCAACCCCGGAGGCAGTATTACTGCAAAGATTCAGTAATAGTTGCCTGCTTGCGCACCGGAGTGCACTGATGATAGCTGACCCAAAGACATACAAGGAGGCAGTCCTGCTGGCCATGTGATCCGAGGACCTGGAGAAAAAGTATAAAAGTGCTTATAACGTAGCGGAGACCTGAGAGCCTTACACGGTAAGTGATAATAATCAAAATACAGGGCAGCACAATCTGAAGGGGGTGAAAGGGGTACCTCCTAGTGGTGATTTGTCCAAACCCCAGGTGGGAGGTTGTAGCTGTACCGAGACGATTAAAAAAATTGGAGGGGCTGGTGGAGGGCCTAGCGAAAGCAGTAAAACAATTGAATGTGGAGCAGAAGGCACAAACTGCACCTGCTCCAAGTGATTCAATAGCTTTGGTTCCCTGTAATATGGGAGCAAATACCAGGGGCTATCACTGCGGGCAATGGGGTCTATGCATGAATTTTAAATTTGCTTAAAATTCATAAAAAATGAAAGAAATAGTTTCAATAATCACTTATTGGAATGTAAAAATTTTGTTAAGCTGGTTTTATAAATAAAAAAATGTGTTTTAATAGCTCAATTTTATCATTTGGCCAAGAACGCATCTGATTGGTTGTGACGTCACTAATCAGCAACCAATGCCAAGCTTGGCCTTTAACGAGCTTGCAGCTGCATATTTTGCACGCATTTAAGTTTTTCGTGCTGTTAACAACAGTGCATTTACAGACGAAAATGGTCAAACCAGATGAAGGTTTCATTGAGGCAAGATCAGAAAACCTGCTAAAAGTAGATTCGTTGATAATGGCAGAGTTTTTTTTTCAAGGAATGAATGTTTTACAGTAACTGAAAGTCGTGAATTTAAAGAAGCTAGCTAACTCGTTAAACTTCTCATGTGATTTAAATATACGAGGGTTGTACCAAAAGTAAGGTTCCCATATTTTTTACAAGTAGAAAACATTGTTTATTGTTATTAATTTATACATCGTTGAAAAGCTTACACTGTTGTCTATTTTTCAACATAGTCTCCATTTTTTTCAACACACTTTTGAAGACGGTGCTCCAGCTTTTGTATTCCTAAGTCGAAGAAGTCTCCCGCCAATCCGTTCTTTCAATTGTGCCGTGGGAAGCTTCAGGAATGCGTTCAACAAGTTCACGGACAGTGACCCTCCGATCTTTCAGCAGCTCACTGTTGAGCTTCTGGGCAATCGAATCCGAAACCGGCGGTCTTCCACTCCGTTCTTCATCATGAACTTCTGTGCGACCCTCAGCAAAAGCCCTGCACCATTTTCGGACATGCTGAACGGACATGCACTTTTCACCATAAACCTCAGTCAGTTGCCGATGAATCTCCACGGGCGGTAACTTCCTTGCGTGGAGAAACCGGATTACTGCTCGAACCTCGCACTTGGCGGGAGCGGCGATCAACACTTCCGTCTCTGACGGCTGCCAAGCGAACACTGAGCGCCGTAGGAATCGCTCGAGAGTGGGGCTCGAGAGTTTGGGAACTACTGCGCACGGCACTGTTGTCGGATTCAGCCTAGCACCTTCCCTCGA
>JAHWFO010090353.1:0-12977 GCA_023313115.1 Rhysida immarginata | reverse complement strand
AATTTTCTGTTTGGTTGATAGAAAAAATATAGAAAATTTTAGCTAAACTAAGTTCTTGGTTGATTTATACCTCAACACACATATATATATGTATATATTTTACCAAAATGTAATTTAATAATGTTTTATCAAATTATAATTATCAAATCAAATATTATATTTATGTCAAAAATTTCAATTTAACAATTTCTATTTTATTAAATTATAATTATTATTATTTAATACAATTAAAATAAACTATTAAATTGAAGTTTTTGATATAAATCTAAAAATTAATTTGATAAAATCTATTAAAATTATGTTTTGATAAGAATGTATAAAATTTTACTTTGATAAAAATAAGTATAAAAAACTTAAACATGCAAATGCATTTTAAAAGTTATTAAGGATTATTATTTTGAGATGTAAATAAATCAAAAACTTGATATATAAATAACATTATAGTTAACATTATAAATAACCTCAACCTTATTATTTATATATAGAAAATTTTAATTGAAAACAAAATTTAAAGGAAAAATCAATAATTACAAAATTTATTGATTGTCAATTATATTTCCAGACGATAATAATGAGAAAATTTTAAAAAATCGCATTTCAGCCGTATTTTAGAGGAAGCGTAATTCAAGTGATAAGGCCGACTGAGCCAACAATGGCGGATTCTGTAGCAGATGACAAAGTCTGGCGTACTTTCCTAACCCACAGGGCATCTTATCGGACTCGATCCGGATCGAGTTAGATGCATGTAAACGCGAGGCACTTTTGGATTAACTCAAGTCGATCCCGATCGAAACGTGCATGTAAACGTAGTGTATACCACAGACCCTTACCTCAACGTATTCGTGGCCTTATATAAATACTCAAAGAAGGACATCCAATTCGGCCGGTGACAAAAACCATCAAGGAATTGTGCCAGTGTTTTACGTCGATTACTCGCCATGCCAGTTAAAAATGCTGAAAGACTTGTTCCATCCATGGCTGAGAACGAATGGTTGAATCCTATATTTCGTAACGGACCCAGTCACACACATTATGAAACGCCTAGTGCTGATTATTCTTTAGCTGTGATGAACGAGGTCCATATTTTACCAAAGGTAAACCAAAAACAGGTGACATGGGAACCGAAACGACCTTCACCATCCCCACTTCCCCACCAGTGCAAATGACGGTGATGAAGATGCCGACTGCGAGACAGATCACAGCGAGGTAATGTACGAGAAAATAGCCGAAGACGAAATTGACCTGGGCCAAGCATAGAAAAATTCGAACGAAGTACAAAAGATGAAAACGAAATATGAAAAGTTGAAAAATTGAAGAAAATTGAAAAAAAATTGAATAAAATTGAATAAAGTATAAAAATGAATAAAGAATGGAAAGAAACAAACAAACAAAAAATTAAAAAAGGGTAAGATGAGAATCTGGTGTGGGATTGACACATGGGAGGGGGTGTGAAACCGATAGACGCACCCAAATACCACCATGTGTCAGACCCTCTCCACCAGAGGGGTCGCAAAAAAACATGTTGCGATGCCCCCTGAGGACAAAAACACTGAAAAACAAAATGGCAGATGAGTATTAATATCATAACATCAACTTAATATTAATTTATTCATAATAGATGTGACGTCATGGGAAAAAACCATCACGTGACCAGAAAATGGCCGCATGTGACGTCAGCATGTCGGTGGAGGGGTGTGGGGTCACGTGACACAAATGCTGCATGCTGATTGGCTGCTGTTGGCCACGCCTACCTCATTAATACGCACCCCCTTTTGTATATTTCCTGCTCAAGTCATTCACTGTGACGTGTGTAGTGGAAGCGATTTGAATTGACCACAGAAATAAAGTAATGCATGAACTGAATTGCAAATAAAAACTTTTTTAATAAACTATAAATATCTACTACTTGTAGAGATATTAAAGGGTAAATTTCAAATAACTAAATTAGCACTTCACTAATTTCACCATAAGAAAATAATCATAGAAATAACACTTTATGATGCCACCGTAAACTTTGCTGCATTTTGATTTGCAACAGCAATATGAATAACTAGCACACTTATAAATTATAATAATCTCTACGCGTAATGCAGCAGAATAAACCTTTAACTGTTTAAAGGGCTCGTCGCACTAAATTTCGTATAAGCGGACGACTTAAAATTTTCACTATGAACACCGCACCATTTACGTTCCGAAAAAACAAATAAAAGATCGAGTAGCTTTCTGTCGCTTGAAGTTCAGTTCGAGTTCCACTGACAGCTCTCCGGGAAATTTACACAACTAATAGCTCCCAAATCCTTGGATAGGAAGCCGACTATTCTGCATGAAAAAATTCCGTATCCAACTGCTAATTCTAAGCTCTCAATAGTTTCTCCTGCCGTTGAACATCCGTCAGTCTTTCGTCCACACATTTTGAAATGCACCTAGTGTCGTAAGGAAAAATAGCTGGAACGAATGCCAGTTGGCAGAGTGATAATTTCTCATAAATTCACAGTCTTTTCCACTTTTAATTCCATATCTTAAATCCTCCCGTTCATCTTAGCAGTACGAGAACAACTCTCTCCTAGAATCCTTGTTGTTAATCCTTTTGTGTCCTTATTCCACCCTGTTTACTTTCTCTTTCTTTCTCGTTAACTTCTGCTCTTGGCCCGTCACTTTTCAATCTACGGGGTAGGAGGTCACATGCTCTCTCGAGAGCTTTTCATTTTTTTTCCTGCATCGCTCCTCGCGAATTTCCGATGCTGATGGGCATTCTCTTCTGACATCACGGCCGTTTGTGAACCATAGAAATATCTCATCTTATTTCGTTTCCGAACGGACCGTGATGTTTACACAGTTTATAAGTTTAAAAAAATTGATGCAACCATGGGAATACTAATAAAATCCAAAGACATTAATAAACCTAGTAGCTTGGAAAATTTGGAAATTTTTAGGCCAAACAAACGAATAATCTTGCATGTTAAATCATCCCACAGTATTGAAAATTTGCGTAGTTTCAATACACGTCTCCAAACATAAAATATGGCCAAATGGAGGTCGTTCATCCACTCATCTACCATCGTTGCCTAAGGGTCTTTTATATAAATTCCTTCGCCAAGTTAAAGTTTTTAATGTCTCTTGTTTCTGAAGGATGGTCTCATTAACTTGCGTAATTAGACAATTAAACATTTGTAGATGACCCTAAAAGTTGCATCTCAATGCAAGAAATCCCTCTTCTCAGCCATTATTGGCCCTGCAATATGGTAGCTTAGGCAGTGTGATGTCACTCAGACATCACGAGATTACTCTCCATACTTCATTTATCAAATGTATATGAATCATGTTAAATCATTTATTTAAGATAAAAAACTTAAAATTTATAATATACTCTATCCAACAATTGAAAAACTGGGCATGTCCATTTAAATTTCCAATTTCAATTCTTAGGGATTGTTAATTTAACTTATCAACAATGTCTAACAATTGAAATCTGAAATTTAATTAGACACGCCCCGTTTCTCTTTCATTGGACAAAGTATAGTTGTGCTTTTAAATAAAGATCGATAACTTATCAATGGAAACACAAGTCGAGTCAAATCCGCACGTCCACAACAAGATATTTATTAACTGGGATGCTACGCTTCAATCGAACAGTGAAGTGTACATTTGCTCAGATGCTATGTAAGCAGTGCTTACACGATTCTCCCCCTTCCGGAATATATTCCACATGAAATACACTGAAATAGGCAAGAAGCTTGAATAACCCAAAGAGGTTTCCACATTATAAAAAACACAAAATAATAAGACTGATGCTTGTCAGAAGAGTGGGAGAGGGGGGGGGGAGTGATATTACATCTTCCAATAATCCAGGAAGGAAACATTGCCAATGTCTTTGAAGTTGACGTCAAGAATATGCCTCGGTTTTCTATACTTTGTATGCCACTTCAATTCCATTCAGGGCAACATTTGGGAACGACTGGAGTTCACTCCATCTGCTTCTACATATAGTCGCCCACCCAGGCATGCCAGAGAGCAGGATGGTCCGAATCATTGTCTTGTACAATAGTAACTTATTGTCACTGCTGAGGGCGCTGTTTCTAACCAGGAGAGCTATAAGACTATACTTAGCCTTCTTTTCTTTGTTCAGAGCAAAAGTTACGTGACGATTCCTGGAGAGTCTTCAGTCGAAGATAACGCCAAGATACTTGTAGTTGTCAACCCATTCGAGTTTCTTATAGAATAGACCAGGGAATCCGGAGAACATTTAAGCTTTTTGCTGAAGTACACGGCTTTGCATTTTCCGACGCTAAGATTCAGTTTCCAGCAATTAAACCCATCTTCGAACTATTTCATGGCGTTCTGCAGTCGAGTGATAACGTGAGATGGCTCGTGCGCCCATGCAATGATGGCAGTATCATCAAAATAGAAATATAAACTTCACTTCTTGGGAAATTCTGTACAAATAATTAAGGAGAATGGGCCCGAGGACAGAACCCTGTGGGACACCGGCCTTTACCTATGTTTTCGCCAAATTTGGCTTGATAGAACCTGTTGATGAGAAAGGATCTCACCATCATAATCAAATCAGAAGGGAAACCGTCTCTAATCATCTTGTAGATCAGCCCCTCGTGCCACACATGATCGAAAGCTTTACAGTCATCAAGAAAAACCACGCCACAATACCTGGAAAGGTTTCGTTGGGTGTTCAGATTTTCAAGGAGCCTCCATATCCGCATCTGACACGAGTGGGCAGCTCGAAAGCCAAACTATTCTATCTGCACTAAACCATTGGTGAGACGGTAGTCTTTGATCCTGGTGAGAATCGTTTTCTCCAAGAATTTAGACATCGACGAGAGTAGGCTGATAGGTCAGTAGCTCGCGGGAATTGCAGAATTTTGCCCCTGCTTGGGGATAATTAACACAATAGACTGGTTTCAAGCAGTTGGGAAATAGGAATGCTTCCAACAGTCGCTTATGATATTCAAGATGTCGTTAATGATGTTCTTTGGGAGATTCTGTAAGGCGTTATTATTTAGTTTGTCTTTTCCTAGATCCTTCCTCTTTTTCAGACTTCTTATGTTGGTAGCTATTTCTCCGGCCTCGATGATCGTCTTAGGTAAAGGCTGTAGGAGTAAAGTTGGCAAGACCATCTTCCACAGTTTGGAACATGAGCTGACTCTCGGGATTATTGTTATCAGGGTTAACAAACTGCATCTCTAGGGAATCTGTAATTATTTGAGCTTCATCTTGATTAGTTTGGACGTAATTACATTGAGCGGCGCGAAGTGGAGGAAGCATATCATTCTTCTTCTTCTGAAGAGCTCTAACCATGTTCCAAATGGAATTGTCGCGATCTGATAAGCCTTTGAGCTTGTCATTCCATCTAGCGTCGCGAAGCTCTTTTACTTCGTCTTGAACTCTTTGCACCACAGAAAGGGTCGATGGTGGTGTATTTGGTTTTTGGCCAAGGCAAATGATAGCGATGCCAAAGCCTACGGGTATTGTTTCTCTCTGCAATCTAACGTTGGATTCCTTGAGTGAGCTTAATTCGATGAACGGGCTTGTCCACCAATGGATAGGCACAAGCTTCAGTGGCACTGTTTATTCCCCTGATGATGTCTTCAACATTTCAATCTATGTCACCATTCTGTTTGCTCCATGGAAATGGCAGTCATGGTTTATGAGGATTTATTTGAAGAGCTTCAAGTCTTGCTGATGCTTGACTTCTTCTTTAAAATTGTTGTCAACATTTTCGAAGTTCAGTGCCAAAGGCTTGTGGTCAGAAGTAAGATAAACATCATGAAGATGTATGGCTTCAGGAAACCCTTTATTATTGAAATGTCAAGAACATCACTAGTAGGGAAATGGTCACAGTGGTATGTGTCCTGCACAGCTCTAGCAGTGATAATGTCATCTTCACCTTGTATATACCTATAAAGAATCATGGCATTGTTGTTCTGCTTTCTGGAATTCCAGGTTGGGTGTTTGGCATTTAAGTCACCAGGCCGGAGAACTGTTTGGGTGTTTGGAGTGTCACCACTGAAGAGTTCATCACGCTCGCTAACGTCAAGAGAATGTTTAGATGAACTGTAGAGCGCCACGAACTTTACTTCACCAAGGGAGATGTCATCGATAAAGATGGAGGCCGATTCTATACCTGCATAAGACTTGGAGACTAATTCTCGTTGTTGAATTCCCTTCTTAATGATGATTAGAAGCACATCTTGCAGCGTTTTAAGTCATGCGATCGTTATGGTACACACAATAAAGCTTGAAGTATTGGCTTAGTTTAAGGTGCATTTCTCAAGGAAAGCAACGTCGATTTCCTGCTTTATCAGGAAATTGTGAAACTCGATACCCTTTCGGGGAATCCCCCTACCGTTCCATATCACACACCGAAGTTACCCTTTGTTGATTACAGTATAACGTCGTGCAGCCATACTATAAATTAGTTGGTCGTATAGAGTCCACTCTGGGTAACTTTTGCCTAGATTGGTAAACAGATGAAAGATACGTCCTAATTGCTTATCTGTTAAAGTCGTTAATATTGAGGTCGTTAATGTTGAGGTCTTTTTCCTCCACCTTAGACACAGCAGCTGCAAAGGATTTGTCTGCTGTCACTTTTGAACTAAGCATCCTTTTAACCTGGGGATATTTTGGACATTTCATTTAGAATGAAGTGTGCTGTCCACCACTTCTGACGCACTTTGTGCGGTCTTGTCCTTTAATCTTGGGGCAATTTCTTGACTGGTGCTCCTCTGCGTATTTGTTGCAACGAGAATCTTCTGTGCAGCCCATGGATACCTGTCAAAATCTCAGGAGTTGTAACATTGTAGTGGCTTCTTGTTCCCTCGAAAGACCTCTACTAACACTGCCAGCGGCCCAATACTAGTGATGTTCTTCAACGACTGGTTGTGTTCAGTGCTCGGGAGCAGAACCAAAACCATTGGCATATCAATGGATCCTTAGGCTTTCCTGAGTCTGATTACCTTTTCCCGGAAAGTAGTTGGCTCTTCTTAGGCCTTCTGGTGAAGTCATCCAGATTATACATTACATCCACATTACGAATCATGTATTTCAAGACCTTCTCAGACTTCAGTTGATGATGCTCAATTTTCAAAATATTGTCAGATTCAATTCCAGAGACTAACCTGTTGTAAGTTTGTTCGTCTTCACATTTAACTTTGATGGTTTCAGCTCTGCCTGTATGAACAGTGATCTTTTTCACTGGAATATGCTTCTCGAGCTCATTTAAATCATCTTAAAAGGCATGCTATAATCGGCGGGACAAAGCTCTTTCTGATCCTTTGGTCTTCATTAGCCAAGTGGTTCTGTCCATTCTTCAGATTCTTCTTTTTAGACGCTCTGACGACCTCTTCGTTTACTTTGGAGATGGTCTTTTGGTTATCGATCCATGTGCCCTGTTTCTAATTATTTTATTACGAATAACAATCCAGGGACTGTCTACCACTTCTCCATCGGTTCCATCAAAGTGACTTCTTTGATAGCCACAAAGCCAAATAGCCACCGTTTGTCAAACAGTCACTTTTATCTATTATATCAGTACACTCCACACTTTTATCATAGGAAATAGTTTTAAAAACATTACTTACCTTGCTGTTATAAACCGGTTTATCTTCCGTGGAGTTTTCTGCCTTCGCAGCAGTTAAATATTGCTGAAGGAACGTTTGAAGGCCACTTATGTCGTTCTTAATTTCCAATTTGATCCCACCCAAGTTATCTTTTATACCTTTACTTAGGGCATCTACATTGGCATCTCAGAGAGACTCTAGCATTTCGTTGAATGTTAGGTCGAAAGCAACAAACCTAGCATCTAAGCAGGCATCCCGGTCGGTCTTTTTGCAGGACACGGTTTTACCATCCTCCACTTGCAAGGACTCTTTAGCCGACTTCAACGTGGTTAATTTGGATGAAGCCATCATATTCCTAATTGTACGGAACTAGAGAGGAGGGAGAATAATCTCGCCGATAGTGGTGTGCTAAAGAAGCCAGTCCTAAGAAGGACGCACCTAGCTTTAAGAACAAAGAACAAGTCAGGTTTGCGAGAAAATGAATTCTACGCCAGGGACCCGTTTGTGAATGATTAGGATAACAATAGATGATATGAGAAATGTCTTTATTCAGGTTTGCGAGGAAATTAATCCCAACGCCAGGGACCCAGAAGGATAGTGAGTGTCTTGATGTACTGGTTTACGGGAATAATAATTCCAACGCCAGGGACTAGCACATAAGACGTAACAGAAGGTAAATATCTCCCTGAAAAGGGCGCACCATGAAATGAGAGCAATGAGATGATACCTGAAATGAGAGTATAGGTGACATCTTGAAGAGCTAGTCTGTCTTGAGCGTGATGAGTGATCTGGTCCTCCCCTTGATCTGGTATGAAGTTGATTGGCTCCTCCTTGCTACTTGCTGCATAGACCATCGACATTCGAACAGTGAAGAGTACGTTTTTTCAGATGGGACGAAAGCAGTGCTTACACAGAGCTCATCGAACTAGAATCAATTCCAAATTAAATACACTGAGGTAGTCAAGAAACTGACCAACCCAAGCGGTCTTCCAAATTACACTAAAAAGAAAATAAGATTGACGATTGTCAGAAAGAAAATATAAACGAAATAAAAATACAACGAGAAAGAAGATTATCACATCCTCCAGTAATCCGAGAAAGAAACGCTGCTGATGTCTTCTAAGTTGACGTCAAGAATATGCCTCAGTTTTTGATACTTCATATCCATTAAATTCTTCAATATATCATTCTCTAGGTCATTGTCGTGAATCTTCATATTCTGCACCATAATCAAAAAAAGGTCCTGTATAAATTTTCCGATATGGGCCATGCTTAAATCTGAATGGGTGAATTGGTTTTTTACAGTCCTTCTGCCAAGCTGATTTTCTACATCGACAATTGACAACTGAAGAGTGAAGTGAACATTTGTTCAGGTGGGACATAAGCAGTGCTTACATGATTCTCACATAAAATACACTGAAATAGGCAAGAAGCCTGGCTAACCCAAAGCCGTCTTTCACGTTATGAAAAAAAACAAATAAAAAGATTGATGGTTGTCAGAAGAGTGGAAGAGGGGGAGGGGAGGCTTGGTATTATATCTTGCAATAATCCGGGAAGGAAACGTTGCCAATGTCTTCGAAGTTGACATCAAGAATATGCATCGGTTTTCTATACTTTGTATGCCACTTCATTTCCATCCGGTTTTTCAATATTCCAGCCACTAGGTCATTGTCATGGCTCTTCATCGTCTCCACCATGTTAATCCGAAGATCTTGGATATACTTTCCAAAATGAGTCACGTACAGATCCGAGTGGATGTAATGATTTTTTATGGTCCTTCTACCAGGCTGCATAATGTTCCATCTCCATCTGCTTCTACATATAGTCGGCCACACAGGCAGGTCATAGTGGAGGATGGCTCGAATTACTGTCTTGTATAGTAGTAATTTATTGTCGATGCTGAGGGCTCTGTTTCTACCCAGGAGAGTATTAAGGCTGTACTTAGCTCTCTTTGCTTTGTTCAGAGCAAAAGTTACGTGACGATTCCAGGAGAGTCTTGAATCGATGATAACGCCAAGATACTTGTAGTTGAGAACCCATTCGAGTTTCATATTGAATAGAATCCGGGGCACACTTCAGTTTTTTTGTTGAAGTACACGGCTTTGCATTTTACGACGTTAAGATTCAGTTTCCAGCAATTATACCAGTTCTCGAAATTCTTCAAGGCGTTCTGCAGCCAAGTGGTGACGAGATGGCTGGTGCGCCCGTGCCATGTTGGCAGTACCATCAACATAAAAATATAAATTACACTTCTCGGGTTTTGGGAAATCGTGCACAACAAAATTAAAGAGAACGGGCACGAGGACAGAACTCTGTGGGACACCGGCCTTTACCTTTAGGGGCTTGTAGAAGTTTTCGCTAAGTTTAGCTTGAGAAAGGATCTGAGAAAGGATCTGACCTTCATAATCAAATCAGAAGTGAACCCATCTCTAATCATTTTCTCGATTAGCCCCTTGTGCCCCGCAAGATCTTAAGCTTTGCTGACATCAAGACAAAACATGCCACAGTCCTGGAAAGTTTTAGTGGGGTGCTCAGATCTTCAACAGACATCCATATCTGCATCTGACACGAGTGGGCGGCATGAAACTCAAACTTTTCTTCCCGCATTAAACCAATGGTGAGAGAGGAGGATTTGATCCTGGTGAGGGTACTTTTCTCCAATCGACGGGAGTAGGTGATAAGTCGGTAGCTCGCGGTAATTGCAGGATTTTCCCCTGCTTGGAGATTTTTAACACAACAGACTGCTTCCAAGCAGTCGGGAATTAGAAAAATTTCCCACAGTCGCATATGATATTCGAGATTTCGCTACTGATGTTCTTTGAGAGATTCTTTAAAGCGTTATTATTTACCTTCTCTCTTCCTGGAGTCTTCCTCTTTTTCAGATATTTTATGATGGTAGTGATTCTTGAGACCTCGATGACGATCTTGGTTGTAGGCTGTGGGACTTCATAAAAGTTGGCAAGACCATCTTCCAAAATCTTGCCAACTTTATATATTAAGAACCATTCAGGTTGTTTTATAAATTGAAAGTAAAATTACCTACATAACAAAGGACCAATCAGGACCACTTTAAATAACAGGATCCTTTGGATGATTAGAAAAACTTCTTTATTTTTTTGATTGGATCGGACAACTGGCTTTGTCTTATGTTTCACCGTATTTGAGACGTGATTGACTTAGCTCTACTATCTTGTTAATTATATTCTTAATATCTGTATAATAGCAGAGCAACCCGGCGTTGTCCGGGATAATTACCATTGTAGGTAAAGAGAGCAATCTCAAAAAATTAAATTATCACCGCCAATTGGTTAAATAATAACTCAATACAACACAGCGCAATTGAATATCCAGTCTACGAAAAATAGGTGATATACCGGGATATTATCTAAACTCTTCTTTACGTGCCTCACCACTGCGGAACATCACCAGATACTTTAGACTCAAGTTTTTCTTGCCCTTGACAAAAAAGTTCTTATACCCTCTTGCTCTATTCGAAACTCCCGTTGTTCAGATGTTTCAAATGCCCGTATAGCTTTTTCGGTTTTAGTTGTAGAGTTTCTCTGATCAATACTCGTACTTTCTATTTCCTTTCCAGACACATGAATTTTTGCCAGTCGTCTGGACGCTTGATATTTCCTTTCCAGCTCAAGGGAGACACGCGTTTCAGACGAATTCCCACGCTTTTAATACGAATTGCCTTATTAATGTTCTGTCACTAAATCATCACTTTTATGCTCATTATCAGTAATTCTTGGAAACGAACGTTCAGTCACCGCATAATCAGCATCTCAGTTTCCAAAATATACACATTCCCACAGAATTTGGTCAAAATTTATTTTTATGAAAAGTTTGGATCTGCTGTGCTACCAAATAAGCTAGGTGATAACCCTAGCGTGGCTCCGACATTTTTTTCTTCTTTGGATTAAATTTTGAAATATCTTAAAAATAAACATATGAAAACGCTTAAAATTAGTACAGTAAAAACTCTTAATGAAAATTCGAAAAAAACTTTTTTAAAGGCTAAAAATGGATGGACCAATCCAGAGATGCCACTGCTAGTCTAAATAATTTCTTACTCACGTAATCTTACTTTAGATGTACACTTGATGTTGCAACAATAAATAAATTTGCAATTCCCTTTCTACTCTTGATATCTTGAAGCAAAACTTGGACACTGACCTCTTTGTGTAGTCTAGCAATCGCCGATTCCTCTATTTACTTGCTTACCATTTGCTCAATACAGTGCGGAGCTAAAGAAGTGTTTCTTCTATCGTCCACTCTTTCTCAATAGTCTGTTAACTCTCCAGTATCTCCAGTTACTGTTCATTTTTAAAGATTTTCAAGAAGTTGTTAAATACTAAGAACTCTCTTTTCTAAGAAAAGCCTGAATAACAGGAATTCAATGCATGGTTATAAGTTGAAATTTATCTCTATTACACATATTCTGCCTTGCATTACTGTTATTGAGATATATATTGTTGGTCCGTGCCGAGTGTATGTGAATTGCGTGTTGATACCATAATTGATACCTATTGTTGCACAAACTTTGCCTTGCTAACTTAGTCATGAAATATTTCTCATTAATATGCTTTGCCATAACTATGAATATCGATTTTTTATCAATAACTTTTTTTTTCGAAATCTGACGTAGACAGTGACATTCCTCATTATTTGAAGGTCAAGTATGCAAAATTTCATCAAGAACGGAATAAAACTGCAGATTTATATAAGAAACAAACAAACAAACCCACAAACAAACCCACAAATAAACATCCTTCTTCTATCTATATATATAACTAGCAAAGTACCCGGCGTTGCCTGGGATAATTACGCTTGTAAGTAAACAGAACAATCTCAAAAACTGAAATTAAACCTCCAAATTGGTTAAATGATAACTCATTCACTACAATATAGAGCGAAGGGACTATCCATTCCAGGAAAAATCCGAAAGACAGGAATTTACCTCTTCACAGAAAAAAATCCTTCCTAGTTGATATGCCAGTACTTGATTTACCGAAAAAAATTTTTTTTAATAATTTCTTACTCACGTAATCTTACTTTAAATGTACACTTGTTGTTTTAATTTTATTTTTTCTTTCGATGTCTTGAAGCAAAACTTGGCTATTCATCACTTTGTGTACTGTAGCAGTCGCCGATTCTTCTATTTCCTGCTTACCATTTGCTGAATACAGCACGGAGCTAAAGGAATGCTTCCTCTGTCATGTTTCCACTCTTTCTCAATAGTCTGCTAACTCTCCATTATCTCCAGTTACTGATCATTTTGAAAGATTTTCAAGAAATTGTTAAATACTAAGAATTCTCTTTTCTAAGAAAAGCCTGAATAACAGGAATTCTACGCACTGAATTCTATATTGCACAAACCTTGCCGTGCAATGTTGGTCATGA
>JAHWFO010090351.1:0-21266 GCA_023313115.1 Rhysida immarginata | reverse complement strand
CTGCGATATCAGACGGCTTCAGAAAGCTCTGGAAAGAGAATTGGACATACATTCATCCGGACATACAACGAAATTATATATATAGATTAGCACAGCACAGCGAGGATGTTGCTAATTTTTTTTTGATGTTGGAAAGAAATGAAAGAAGATAAAGTTTCCTTCTCGTTTTCCTGTGAAGTTGGCGTTCGAAGTGCTCATCGCCGGTCTTCTCCATAATGCCTCATCAACAGGTATACCCTTGTTTGCGACAGTTAGCTGAGGTGACATCTGTTTGGTGAGTGCACTTTTACTTGTTTTTTTTTTCGACTTGGCGCATCCGCTTGAAGATTCCTAAGCCTCCCTGATACATGATATGTTAGAAACTCCGTGTAATATTGCAAAGAACTTTGACTGTCGCATGTGGAGTAAAATGGCTTATGGTCCGTGTGAGTAACAGTCTGATCAAGTGATCCTCCACGAAAAGTAAACGAAAAAAATAGAAGAGATGTCTGAGATGTATTTAGCCGTCTGTTGCGTCTGTAATAGATATTTATAGCATTAAGTCTTGTTTTAAGGGTCTCTTTGTGGGTTGTTGAGCCCTATTATATTAATGGTGATGATCACCATTAATTACGTACGCACTCGCATTTTGCTTATGATCAGTTTCTTCGTTGGTGGTGTGCACCGGTTTTGTATTGCGTTCTCTGATTGTGCGGTACGTTAGACTTTTGTCCAAAACGGTGACACCACATTGACACGGGAAGAGCACTGCAGAGCAGTGAACTGTACACAGAGCATGTAAACAGGGGTTTCCGTGCCCCCCCCCCCCAAAAAAAGACGATCTTAGAAAAGATCTTGGGCATTAAGGAACCACACGGCGTTCTCCACGTCGCAACGTAGGCTGTTAGGCAGTGGTTCTTTGTGCAGTGCGCTTTAATAAGCAAAATCATGTTAATGCCTCACTTTGTATGCTGCCCATAGCACCTATTTGGTTTAGTGCAGTGCTCACCGAAAAATAGTGCTCAATCAGGTGTTTAATGCCCTGCCACAGTAGATGATACAATTGTTATTTTGTGTAGTTCTGCACGAGTTAATGCAGCTGTTGCTGTCACGTTATTTTTTGCATGTTGAAGAGGGCCCTCTGGAATACTGTCTTGTAACATTATCAAGTTGGTTAAATAAAAAGGTTTGAATTTTAGTTTTATACAATCACTTGTGGTTAAATCAATTAGACCCCTTTGATACATATCAGTTCCGAACTCTTCAATTCTGCACCTCTCGACTCTAGTCATTTCCTCAGTCACAAACACAGGGGAAGATGCAGTATCGTTACAAAGGAAACACTGAATTTAGTAAAACGAGAACCAGGTACCTATTAAGGCATACCTACGTACTATATACAGGGTGAAGACAAATGACTGCCCCAGTTTTATGATATTAATGCAGGTGTATTACTTAAGAAATCACAAAACTTTAAAAGTACATAGAGCAACTGGCCAATTTTCTTGCCATGTCATAGGTGCTCGAAAATGTGCCCCTTTAGTGATTCTACAGAAATAAAATCTGTAATCAATGAAGCAAAAGTTCAGTGATACGAGCCAAGTAATGGCAGATCAGTCGGTAATAGCAGCACAAACTAAATCCATCAAACAAGACAGAAAGTGTTAAGTGAGGAGAGCATAGAGGCCATGGCAACTTTCTTGATCATTTCCAACACGACCGCTTCATAAATTTTGCAGCTGTAAACCCTCTAGTGGCCGCAAATGGAAACCTAGATCTGCCGGGTATTTTTCAAAAGAAACTTGGTGAGTTGCTCTATGTATTTGCAGTTTCATGATATGTAAAATAATACACCTACAATAAAATCATGAAACTGGGGCAATCATTTGTGTACACCTTGAATATTTTCGAAATTTTTTCTTTACCAGATTTTACATACTTTTTGTGATGAAACCCCCTCCCAACGTTTGTACCCCAGTCAGAGTTCACATCAGTTTTCATGAGCGGAGGGCTTGTCAGGAGTTTGGGTGTGTAATGGAGAATGACTCATTGATACGGACTCAATATATGATTCACCAAACAAGCTTCTAATTACCATTCAACTTTCACTACAAATACAAAAAGAATACTGAATTAATTGCAGGAATAAACAAAATCAGTTCTAGCCACAATCACGCTAATAAACATGTGAGGGGGCCCTCAATTCAGACATGCATTACATCAGCATACTCTTGACTACTGTTTTCTTGCTACACTGCAGCATATTCTATTCTACTCAATAAGCACTCATGCTATACTGTGACCACCCACACGCGTGGGAGGGGTCTACTCGAGGACCCTGGTCAAAGCCAACTCAGACGCGGTGGGGTTGAGGGTTTGATACTTGTGTATGACTAAAAAGTCCAAACAAGGGACACGTAAACTAAAAATAGAACTACTATTTTATTATGCATAAAACCCCTTTTACACCTATTAACAACACAACAATGTAACAGTTCAATTATGCGGCTGGATAAGCCAGAAAGAAACAAAAAATCATCCCACAAAAAATAAACGTTTCGTACACAAATAACTTAACGAATCACCATAGAGAGCTCAACTAAATACTCATTTCACCTTCTTCCCCTTTTAACACAGCATAAGGACCCCAGGACAGTGCCATTAAATTAAACTAAACAACACCCCTTATATTCCAATAAAGGTGCATAAGCACACAATTATCACCCAACTATGATGCGTGCGTCACACTACACACTAAATGTGAACCATGCAACAGAGCATGAATCAGAGGTCATGCTCTCTGCTCTTGAACAACCAGCCAACACTTCGCAGTAGGTCACGTGACCCCAAACACGAGCAAGCTAGGAGAGCGTCGCGCCTCCCTTTTAAATCATCTCCTGATCAAACAACCATTGCAACATGACTGCATCAGAATCGAAAGGACCACATAACAGGGAGGGAGGCAGTAACCCTCTATATACTGACTAAAAATTAACCACAGACGCAATGCTCCACCTGTGTGATACTGCGAACCAGGCACCTACAGCGTTCTTGCTACGCACTTGCTAGCCAGCAGCTGCAGAGATCATGCACTCGGAAAACAATTACTTAAAAGTGTAAGCTTATACAGTAACACTAGTACAATTTTAACATCGCTCTTTTCTACATGGGACGTTAAACTAAGCAGACAATCGCCAAAAAATAAGAGGATAAATTACTGTTCCGCTGAACCGCTATAAAGCAGCATTAAGCACAAATCACTCAGGGATGCGCACTGTCTACTCATGTTCACCAACACTGACGCGGTCCGAACGCAGCTAAAACTCACTTGGCGCTTATCCAATAAAACAGTAGAGGAACAATCTCACCAAGAACTAGAAGTCTTCCAGAAATGTTGATTTCTTAACTTAGAAGCTCCGAACTGGCTTTACCCCTGCTGCATGGGACGCTGTTCCATCAGAAAGTTCGAGACTGACTTTAAACAGCATGACTCCGGGAAACCAGAATTCTCTTGATGATCAATTACAAAAAAACAAACTAGCTTAGCTTCTCTTGAATAAATGTTAATGTTTATCACATTCTTGCAAGCTAGATTGTAGGATCCACCCGATAAAACTGAAGATTTTATCGTTATGGTGGCTTCCTCTATCGCCGACATTACATGAGCGTCTTTTTTAAAACTCAGTGGCTATGTTCATGGCTACCGTGAAGGCATAATGGCTCACGAGACTAAGGATTGGCATCGTATGCTATTGCCAGGAGTTTTTTCGCAGCACATTTCTTGCTGCAGACAGCCGTAGCAGTGAACGAATATATTGCGTAAATGTTCAACTGGAAAAATATGGTCAATAGGAAGAAGTTTCAAATCGTTTCAAGAGTTGGAGAGTTTCATAAATGAACGGCAACAAAAAAACGCAATTCTGTTTGCTAATTATATACAGTGAGCAAAAAATTTATCCGTCCACCAGCTTACATAAACATAAAAACGCTAACATAAATAAAACCAATTAATTTTGAATGAAAATTTACAGTATTTAAACTATATGACATCTGTACTAAATGGATGGATGGGTAGGGAATACTGTACTGAATGGGGAAAGTAAAAATACAGTAGATGATAGGAAACCTTGTAAAAGTAGAGCCAAAAAAATTATCCGTCCAGGTATATAGTGTAAGGCAAAAAATATTATCTATTATGAAGAAATTAACCAATCACATTCACAACACATTACTTATCAGTATGGATAATAATCGGTGTGAAACTTTGCAGAAAAATAAGAAAATAAAGGAATATTCATATGATTTGAGGGGTAGAGTCATAGCTGGACTAAACGATGGGAAAAGTCAGTGTTTAATTGTCAAGGAACTCCAAATTTCACGCTCATCAGTCCATTATATCATCCAAAAGTATCACACAACAGGAGAAGTCACAAATAAAATTGGAAGAGGCACCAAGAGGAAAATATCAGAACGGGAAGACAGAGAAATTGTAAAATACATTAAAAAAGATAGGAAAAAATCAGCTGTAGAACTGCGTGCAGAAATGAAAAATGATCTAAACATAATCAATTATTCCTCAAATCTTTGAAACAGGTTGCATGAAGCCGGCCTTAAAAGATGCACACCAAAGAAAAAGCCCTGCGTCGGTAAGAAAAATCGAGTCAGACACCAGAATTGGGTAAAAGAATATCTAAACAAGGACAAAATTATATTGGAACAAAATTGCGTGGTCAGATGAAAGCAAATTTAAATTATTTGGCTCAGGTGGCTGTAACAAAGTTTGAGAATACCTGGTGAAGCTTATAGACTGAAGTGTTTGAACCCACCAGTGAAGCATGGAGGAGCAAGTGTCATGGTATGGGGCTGCATGCCAGCTACAGGAGTGGGGCATCTAGAATTTATCGATGTCATCATGGGCCAACATCAGTAGAGAGAAGTTCTTGATAAGAATCTCCATGCTTCTGCAAGTAAATTGGGATTCAGAAGAAGTTTTAATTTCCGCAGGACTCATATGCTAAACATACAGCTCATTCTGTGAAAGAATTCCTCAAATCCTCAGAAAGTTTAAGTGCTTGACTGGCTTCCCCAGTCACCTGACTTAAATCTAATAGAGGACCTTTGAGTCATAATTATTGAAGAGTCATAATGGAATTGAAGAGGAAAAACCGTAGACCAAAGTCAAAAGCAGATTTAAAAGACTTTATTGACAAAAACTGGAATGATGTAGATAAAAAAAACAAAACCTTTAGTAGAAAATAAGTGCAATCAATGCCTAGACTTTGTCAAGGCCAAAAGAGGCCCCCACTAAATTTTATAAATTAAGTTTAGATTGTACATTTGCCCAAATATTTAAGTGGACGGATAATATTTTTGTCAGAATAATGTCATACAGACCTATTTTGTATTATAATATTTCATATCAATGATAAACCATGAGTTCAGGCTATTATTCTGAAGCTTTTAACTGTATAGACACTAGTATGTACAATTAAACATGAATAATGTGAATATGTCACTTAGTGTCAGTCATTTCAATCACTTGCAAACTGGTGGACGGATAATTTTTTTGCTCACTGTATATAATAAATAAAGGGGTCATATCTATACGCAGCCCGGGACAAACACAAACATCCATGCCCACGGCAGGATTCGAACCCACGACCAGGAGGACTCGAGAACTAGAAAGCCTACGCCCTAGCCCTCTTGGCCACCTGGCCGACTTTCAATATTTAAATACACAAACTTATTGAAGTAAAAATTTCTTTGCGGATGGACGGGGAGGCGGGGGGGGGGGGGTGTTATTTAAAAAAAAACGGGGATGATAATAACACTGTATATAACTTGGTTTTTGTGAACTTTATTATCATGACTATTTCACCCCTTGTTGGCCTACCCTCACTAAGAGTGAAGGCCTATGTATTCGTTTCCCCAACTCAATTTTTTTCTTTCTGAAACTGACTTAAAAATCATGATTCCAGAAAATTTGTTGAAATTAAAAAAAAAAAAATTCCATCTATACGTATGTGACCAATTTTGTGCAACTATCTCCTCCGAAACGGCAAAAAGCAGAACCAAATTAATGTTTGAGAGTACCTTATACAGTGCCTTGTAGTATTTTTATGACAATTGGTTAACCCTGTTTGGAGATAATTTTTTTCTAAAAATGAAGATATGGCTGTAGCCCATATGTGGTCACTATTGTATTTAATTACAGTGCTTTTTAAAGGGAAAAAATAAAATTTGACAAATACGAACTCCTCACATTAAGACAATTTTTTTTTAAATAAATTCTTTGCTTCTGATGAGCCAGTTTTGACTTAATAAAGGTTTACATCTCCCTCTCTTCCCCCTCTACAAATAAATTTTCCGTTTTTTTCTCTTTCCAACTCCGGACAACAACTGTGACGTCACTTCTCATAAAAAAATGATGTCACTCCTTATTGTCGTGAGCCGTTATACATTCACGGTAGCCGTGAACATAGCCACAGCCTTTTTAAAAAGAACGAAAACGCGTCGCGTTTATCGCCGCTCTTTTTTCTTCTCGGAAAACGTCCAATCATAACAAACAAGAGCAAAATTGTTACAGCCTCCGACAGTTTGCTTAAATAGACAACAATACTCCCATTAACTAGACAATAAATAAAACAGGCATCACAAAATCTTACATACTACATAAAGATTCACTTAACCAAATATATTTTGGGTTCAATGTCAGGCTCTAATTAACCATAAATGGCAACACAACAGCAATAAACAATCGCCTATTAAGAAAATATACAGGGCTGATAATCCCACCCCTCAATTTTCGCGATCGATACGAGCCACCACTACCACTGACAGGATGTTTATTTCCACCCACGGGAACAATTATAACGGGGAATAATATGGGCGTATATGACTGTACAGCCACCCAATCCAACATACACTGCCTACAGTCACAATACTGTCTTAGTGCCTTCCCCTCAATCTTTATAGGAATTAAGTCAATGGCCTCTGACACTGTGTTTTCCTTAACGAGAGTTTCTAGCTGTCGCTGCTTCGAGCAGGTCAGTCCCTGTGGTGCTCTCTATAGTAGCTTGCCAAATAAGTGGCGCCACCTTATCATAGCCTAGTCAACGACTAGCGCATAAATAGAGGAATGGCACTGAATGGAACATGGTTGTGCGCATGCGTTTCTTTGGGTGCAACTAAAACCATAGTATTAGCAGGGATGTATGCCAAATCCCAAAGCTGACTTTGAGGTAGTGTCAAGTTTACGAATTTTTTGCTGGTAAAACAACAATCTATGTCACATACCAAGCATTGCATATTAATTTTGAATAGTTTAGCCAATAAATAAAAATGTTTTTTCAATGATATAATAACATTTTATTTATAATAATCGGATATGAAATGAAACAATTGAATTCCTTAAATGCGTAACAACTCATCAGGGTCGCTGCGGTCGCCAATTTGGGGCCAAGGAGTATTAATGCCAAGTTATTGTATGACGTTAGAAGCTTCATGTAAGTGGTTTTTAATAAAAACTTCTGCTTATTATCCGTGAAATAAGTATATTTCTTGAATCTTTTTCTTGAAAAATCTAGAATTTTTAAACAATTTTGTATAAACTAAAATCTAGATTTATGTAGAAAATTTTTACCACGATGGTACTTAGTAAGATTTCCCCGAGCTTTTGAAACGAAGATTATAAGCGCTTATGATTATATCTGAACAAGTGATTATCAGAAATTTATATCAGATATACAAGTGTATATCAGTATTTAGAATAAAAGAGACAGTTCAAAAGTGACAAAGTAAACAAGAATTTATTTTGCCTTAGGCATTTCGACTAGTGTCATCTTCAGAGGCAGTCTTGCTACAATTCTAACCTTTCCAAACGTGCTCCTTATATTTAATGTTATTCGCGAACCTACTAGAACGCTCCTCTTGACATGTCGACCTCTTCTTTTTTCGTCTTCCATCTTTATTAGAATTCAATAATGCCGTCCCTCTCAAACGATGTTTACCCGTTTAGGAGAGCGGCTTTATTGTTGTGGTATCTTCTCCGTATTTCCATTTCTTCTTTCAGCAGTATTTTTCCGTTGTCATTTCCCTTCCATATGATTTTCATACATTCTTCCATTTCTGTCATATGATGACCGGCCTTGATAAGGTGGTCCGCATAGGCCAACTTCCCATCTCTCTTGATCCAGGCTCTTCAGTGTTCTTTGACCCTCTCGCGGAATGACCTGGAAGTCGATCCTACATAAACCGCCTCACAATCTGCACATTGTAATTCGTATACTCCTGCTTGTTTAAATTCGTCTAGTCCGTTTTTCTTCTGTGTTGGGTTCAGGATTCGTATTGCATTGTTGCTTGTGCGGAATGCTACTCCTATGCCTTCTTTTTGGAATAGGTTCGAAACTCGGTGGACATTTTGTCCGGTATATGTGAATGTTGCAAATTCTTTTTGTCTTCTGTCTGTGTTCATTACTTTTGTTCGTTGCTCTCTCATTACTTCCTGCAGGATGGAGTTCGTTATCTTTCTTGGAAACTGGTTTAGTCTTGCTAATTCGAATATGGTTTGCTTCTCATTTCTGCAGGCCTCATCATTTATGGGGTACATTAGTGCTCTCCTAAAGCTGTTGTTTATTGCTGCCTTCTTATGTGTATTTGGATGTATCGAGTCATATGGTATGATGCTTGCGGTTATTGCTTCTTTCCTATATATGCTGAAATTTAGTTCCTTCGTTTCCATATTTCTGTCTGCCCGGAAATCTAAGAAGTTAATCCCTCCTCTTTCTTCGATTTCCATCGTGTATCTTAGGTTTGGGAGCAAAGTGTTGAATCGTTGCAATAATTCTTCTTCTCTGCACTTACTGCTATAGAAAATGATGAAGATATCATCTACGTACTTCTTGTATATTGATATCGTGCCCACTTCAATCATTCTTTTTGTGTGTCTTTCTTCTATGCTCTGCGAAAAGATTTCAGAAATGAAGGAACTAGCTGGTGATCCCATTAACACGCCGTCCGTTATTGTGTAGAAGTCTCCGTCGAATTCAAAATAGTTTTGTCCATGTATTAGCCATAATAGGTCAGCCACGTCTTTCCTTATGTCTGCATCTTTTCCGCTAGTTATGAGATTTTCCTCTATGATGTTTATAGTTTCTCCTAATGGTACATTGGTTTATAAGTTTTTATGTCTAGTGACACCATTTTATCATGTTCTTTCAGTTTGAGTGTTTTCAAGTCGTTCATTAAGTCTAAGGAATCCTTCACCACATACCTGTTGTTGATGTTGCAGTTGCACTTTGTCCATTGCGCCACTATCTTTGCAATGTTGAAAACCATAGCCCCTCTGCAGTTTATAACTTGAATTTATTGAAAATAATGGATTTACGGTTATCAGCAAGGACCCCACCCAAGCCTTTATGTAGTCTATAAGGTCAGTCAAAAACAGTTTTTCGTCTACTTTGTTCAAGGAATGGGGCAAATATAGATCGAATGGTCAACCGGTCCCTCCACGCATTAAAGCGCTAGTCAAAGTACATAAAGAGGGCAAACCCATTAGACCAGTTGTTAACTGTGTCAATTCTACATTTTATTGTTTGGCGAAAAAGATTAAACAGGTGATTAACGCGATCGCACTTAGGTCAAACCAGTATGTTGTTCGAAATAGTGAGCAGCTCACTGCCCAACTTGATTCCATGATAATGGAAGACCGTTTCTTGATTGTCTCACTAGATATAGTGAACTTATACACTAATATTCCTTTCTTGGAAACTGTTGATATAATTGACAAGAGGTTGATGGTGAATGCGGTTGACAAGGATATACGGAATGATATCTACAATATCCTAGAAGTTATACACATACAAAATTATTTTCAGTTTGAGAATGGCTTTTATTCTATGCCCACGGGAGTCCTTATGGGATCCCCAATTAGTGCCACGATTTCAGAGGAATTCCTTCAAGATTTAGAAGAAAGGCATGTCACTCCACTCATCGAGCAACATAAAATTGTATTTTACGCCAGGTACGTCGATGACACCTTATTTTTTATCGATACTGCTGAAATCTCTCCAGATAGATTCTTATCTATTTTCAATGAGTTCCACCTGAACATGACTTACACTATGGAAGTCGAGAATGAAAGAACTATCAACTTCCTGGATCTAAAGTTATTTAAAAGAATGGATGACAAACGATTGGAGCATGCCATCTTTAGGAAACCGACAGCAACCGACAATGTAATAGGATACGACTTGAACCATCCTCCCCAACAAAAGTATGCGGCAATGAGTTACTATTTCAATAAGGCACTAAAATACCCCATCACAGTGAAAATTAGGAAGGAACAATTCGTTCCCCGATAAGATTGCATCTTCAATATTGAGAAAAACCCGACGCCCAAGGCAAGAATCGAAGAAAATAATGAAGGTGAACAAAAGTACGCGGTCTTCACCTATACAGGACCAGAAATAACGAGAATTAGCAACTTATTTCAGGACAAAGGCATCAGAGTTGCGTTTAAGACCAACAACAAATGCCAATTTATGCTTAACCCAAGAATCGACAACCATGAACATGAATGTGACTACATATCCTGCGGTGTATACAAGCTAACATGCCCCGATTGTGGCTCGTTTTACGTCGGATCTACAAAGAGGTCGTTTAGGAAAAGATACGCAGAACACTGCAGATCTTGGTTGAATGGGGATGGCAAGTCGGCTTTTGCCCTCCATCTCATTAACAGTCGACATCAATTCGGTGCCATCGAGAACATAACGGATATCGTAAGGAAGGAGGGTGATCATAAACGGATTTTAACAATCGAAGCTTTGATAATCAGAAAATATATAAAGGATGGAGACAAACTTATTATAAATAATCAAATTTTATTTATTTATTTATTTATTTATTTATTTATTTATTTACTTTTAATAGTTTTACAATTTACCTTTCGGGGTCCATATGGCCGATAAGGCCGACAAGTAGGTCCCCGAAGGTAACCAAGATATAACTAAGTACAGAAAATAATTAATAACAATAAAGACAACAAACAGAAAAAACAAAAAAAAGTAATTTAAATTCAAGGTAGATAATTAGACACTAAAAAAGTTCGAATTGCTTTCCTAAATACAACATAAGGAAATAATGAACATATATTAGTAGGAAGCTGAGACCAGCATCTGACCCCGGAATATGAAACACATCTACGTTCAAAGTTCTTCTTAGTTAAGGGCAGGCTGATCGCAGTCTTATTGCGAGTAGTATAATTATGAACATCTGAGTGTTTACGTATGGAGATGGGAGATGATAGAATTAACATTTGATTAATAGATCTGTATATAAAAGAACATATTTGAATGAAATAGATTTGGCTAATAGTCAAAATTCCTAGAGAAGAAAAAAAGTGCGAAACAGTATGAGGTTTAGGGAGTTTCAAAAGGGTACGGAGAAACCATTTCTGCAGTTTAAGAAGTCTAGTGAGGTTATAGGAGGTAGTGGACCCCCAAAAGATGATGCCAAAGCATAAGGAACAATGAATCAAAGAATAGTAAAGGAGTAATAAAATATGTTGTGGGAGGAATTGAAGTCTTGAAATCATTCCTTGATTTTTATTTAATTTAATGAGTAAGGTGTCCACATGCTTATCCCAGGATAGATCGTGAGATAAAGTAAGGCCTAAATATTTAAAAGAGTTAGTAGTGTTAAGGAGATGAGGACCATAATAAACTAGAGGATTGATAGGAATGCTACGTTTATTACGCTGATAAAAGAACATAAGTTTAGATTTATCAACGTTAACTAATAATGAGTTGGCGGAATTCCACAATTTCAAATTGACTAGCAGGTGGTTAATTACAGAAATAAGATTCGTGATATTTAAGTCAGAGAATAAAAAGAGAAATTAACTTTCAGAACAGCACCATTTTGGATGTAGTCAACGATGTGACAAGAAACAGCCAGAAAATCGATTCATAAATAATATCGATGTATCGGAGCTCGCTTATAAGAGCCATTCTACGATGGTGTTATGAATCATCCGACCCTTCCTTTATATAATGCACTCAGTCTTGTAATTTGAATTTGTTATAATTAATTTATTTGTACGCTCAATGTTTATTTTGTATTTAATAATTTTTATATTTATTTTCTTTTATGTTATCTTTATAAGTTGTCAATTTTTATTGTTGTTGTATTGTTCAAATAGTCTTGCCATGTCATTGGATTACTTTATACTTAATTATTGTATGATGATTGGATTTCCTGCTATTGTAAACCCCTCCAATGACAAAGTTTTCCGATTGGAGGGGTATGGCCATAAATACAGGCCTGCGTTCTTGACTGAACGTAGTTGTATCCTACCCTGAAGATGTGGTTTCCACGAAACGCTTAGGTGTTAAATAAATCAATTACGAACTTGCTATTTAATCCTTCTTTGTTTCTCTTTTTTTTTTTTTAGTTTACAATACAGTATTGTATACGGTGTATACATGTGCAATAATTTATCAATAAGACATTTTTAATCTTGTTGTTTGCATTAATACTGTATGTACAATATATAGTTAAGCCTTTTTTACATTTCTACTTTAATTTAAAACCTCGGGTCTGTTATCCGAATTTTCGTTTATCTGAACCACCCTTGGTCCCAATTTGTTCGGATAATCGACGATCTGCTGTATATCCATGATTTCCTTGTTAATACATACCTTTTTATTGCAAAGGGACGTAATTTCTTCAATAATTCTCTATCTCTCTGCAAATGCTTCTGTCGACCTGTCTTTCATCTTTATGATTGTGTGAGCTGATGTAATAGAAGGGTAATGATTGTCGGCGTTTTTTGTTGTGCGTGACATGTGCAGTTGTTATGTAGAGTGGTTGTTGTCGGTGTTTAGTGAATATTTTTTTTGTTTATCCTCTGTTGGAGCTAGGATTGTTGAATGTGTTTCCAAGAAGATCGTTTCCAGCAGAGTGTGACATTTGAATGTCAGTATAATGCGCTGCGCCCGGCAGAGGCAAATTATGTTGTGTATATGTTTTGAGTAAGTGGTGTCTGTGTTAAGAGAAACTATATTGGGAATGTGTGTGGGAGCTAATAACGTTTTTTTTTAAACTTTATTTTGCGTTGCAGCATTGTGTTTTTGTTGTGGAATGAATGGGAGGGAGCGGTCGAGTGATTTTGTGTGCTTGTGTGTGAGTTGTGCCCGGGTATGGGTGAATCAGAGGAGGCAGTGTGTTTTGGTTTCGTGAGTGGTGATTTGTTGATTGTTTATCTTGTTTCTTTTGTGGTTGACGAGAGAGAGGTGGGTGGAGTGAGGATTGAGAGCGTGTTTTGAGATCGTATATTGCGAACGAGTGTGGGTTAGTGCGTGTGTTTGCGTTTAAGTGTGTGCATTTTAAGGGAGGAATATTTCTGAGTGCAGTGCGTATGTTTGTTTTTTTTTATATAGCATATTAAAATGTTGCTTTTATACATTTAATTGTTAGATTGTTGTAAGTTTAGCCTGCTGATGCGTGGCCGTTGTCGCTTTCATTAAGAGGCGACAGCGCTCACGTATTGTTGGGGAATTTTTTATTTCTATTGGAGGTTCTCCTTGATTATTGTTGTCATGACGCTGTTGCGAGCCTGGAATGTTTGGCAAGTTTGTTTTGTTTTTAAAAAAATTAACGATAGGCTTGGAGAAGCAAAGACCTGTCTTGGTGGAGAAGTTTGGAATGGCGGTCGGCCATGTTTGAAAAAGAGATGAACATTGCTGTTACGATCTCCGGTCCATATCTAATTGCTGCTACAGCTTATCATGCAGTACAATGTTCGCATGAATTTGCAGAAGTGTCTAAATGCTGCACAACCGTTTCTAGTTGTTAATGTGGGTTTGTATTTAACTGTCCCTTTGGTCTCCTGTTGAACGTTCCATAAATGTATTTTGAAGGGTCGTCAGCGACAGTCAAGGGATTGTGCCGGGCAATGAAGCCCGTAACGTGTGCCAGTAACGATGTCTGCATATAGGGTGAGTGACTGTCTTTTATGTTTTTGCCCCCGTGAGGAAGAGTCCCCGCCGTTCAGTGTATTTCGATTTTTGTCAGTCCATTGGAGTGTGCCCGTTGGTTCTATTAACATAGGGTGTTTTCCGTAGAACGATGTGCTTGAACAGATATGAACTGTCAGAAAAGTTCGGAAACACCACGAACAAGCTGTAGAATTATACGGTTTTGACTTATGTATTATTTGTAATGTTAGGTGATAATTTTAAGGCTGGCTCTTGTTGAGCATTACAGTGTAACGAGAAGTGCTGTTTCGTGAACCAAAGGGAATGGGCTTAAAATAAAGGCTCTACGGGTAGATAATTTGTGCATCGTTGAGGGGTGGGAGGAAAATACACAGTTGTGTGGACGGGCAGTGCTCTTGCACCTGTGCCTTGTTCTCAGTGAAGCCTGAGGAACACCCCACGTGTTTCCGGTCTGCAGGGGTTCCTGTAATCCCCCCTTGTTGAATTAAAGGGATCACCCGACGCCTGAGGGTGTCAGTGTTTTAGGAATATTTGGGAAGCCGAGATTCCGTGGGCGTGGGGCCAGCTGAGACTAACGAGCCCCTCCCCCCTATGAGCATCGACTCACAGCTACCGTTTGAGCCACGTGAACTGGTCCTACTGGGAACTTTCAGTTCCTAATTCCTGAATTCCTTTTACGGGACTGCACTCCCAACGTTCCGGTTGTATGTATCTAGAATAAGGTTTTATTTGACTTGATCGAAGGGGCCCCTCTAGTTTACTTAAGTTTATTTTATCTGCTGTATGTATGTACCCGTTTCTTGATTTTCTCTGGCTGCACCAGATATTATGGAAGTGATGATTGTTATGGAACGTGAAATAAATTAGTGGCTTTAATTTAGTCTTGTGAGCAAGTGTTTTTGTGTTAATGAACCAATGCGTGTTTCTCTATCGATGCCCCGAACTCCTGATAGGCTCCGCTGTGTAGAACCCGTTGTGTGACACAAGAACTACTTATCTATAGGGCGGGGTCTGTCACAAGAGGATTGTTACGTGTTTGTCTCAGAAAGTAGTATTGTTTTCTTAGCGTGTGTTATGCTTTTGTTTAAAAAAGGTTCTTTTTTTCTTTTATATGAATTCTTGAAGCGGAGCGGACGTATCGTTCGCGCTGGAAAATGAATTCCTACGAGTCTAACGCTATGGCCGCAGAGCTGCCCTGTTTAAAGTTCGCTGCTCGATTTAAGTCTCTATTATTCTGACTGTTTTTTTTTTGTTTATTGCAATAATTTTTAATGATTATGGTTTTTGGAACTGCCCATTTGTGAATAAGCGCAAAAGTGGAATAGAGAGAAAAGAAATAGAACGCCCGCCATGTTTGGAAAGTTGACGATGCATAGAAGTCCGCCCCGATCGAGGAAGGGACCCCTTCAACATGAATAGAGCCGGTACTATTAAATGATGACAGCAGACTTCCGGTGAGTGACTTTATTTACATTTTCATCGCGTGGGAATACATTAGGACACATTTACATTACCCACTGGCGAGCTTTGAATCCGGGTCAATGATTATCAAGGAACACGTGTTCATGTATACACGTTGCACAAATCGCCGTTTAAGATTCCTTGCCTTCCTTTACAAGCACTGCTCGATGGGTGAACAGTTCATTGTGTGAGGATCACCCTGGGGAGTGGGAACAGGTGCTAAATTATGCCCCGTTTTCACTGCGCACCCGGCGTCACGAAACTCTGGGCGAAGTACCTGCATACCTGCTGTTCGGATTTGATCCAATGATGCCTTGTGAACGGAGGCCAGAATTCAATGAGGGTCAGACCGAGGAAGAGGATCGCACGGAAATAATGCGGTACAGGTCTGAGATGGTAACTCGATTGGCTGAGGTACGAAAGCAGGGACCGGGAAAAACGGCTGAAGAAGCTAACACAATTGAATAGGAACAAGTCGATCCGCCAGATTGATATAGGTAATCAAGTGTGGCTGCTGTGCATGGGTGGCCCCAAGAGAAAGTTTGTAGCTAAGTTTCTGGGGCCGTTTAGAGTGCTGAATAAAATGACAGACGTGACATATCAGATCGAAGGCGGCTGACATCACGATCAACTGACTGTGCATGTTGACCGCCTTAAACCATATGTGATACCAAATAGAGGTATGAAAAGAAGAAAGTGTAATCGTGGTAGGAGACAGAATTACACTGAATTCAATAATGAACAAGAGGAAGAGGAAGAATTGGATGATCATGTCCCAATCATCCCGAGAAATTTTGATAATGTTATTGAGGAGGGTGGTAGTAGTCCCATGTCTAGACTATCGTTATGTCCGGAAGTACGGGAAACGGAAGTGCAGGATCCGCCTGTTAAAGGGAATGAGGAAGGCATGATTCGTGGCCCTGTGTTACGGGCAGAACACGATAGTCCCAGACCTCCCGGCCGGTATAATTTAAGAAGGCGACCTAAAGTTTATTATCGTGCACTGAATGTCGGTAGGAAGGACAGTGGAGTGATAAATGTAAGAGTTAGGGGACCGCGAGGAGCTCAGCAGCGCCAAGTAGTACGTTGTGGCATGATCCATGACCGCCCTAGGGTATGGTGCAAATCACCATTCAATGATGAAAATGATTCGGATCTTTGTTGGTTACCTGAGTGAAGTTGTGTGTATTGTTTATGCTCCAGTATATGTGTGCTCTTGGGAGTGGAAGAACGTGGTTCTTTCATTCCTAAGAGGGGGCGTATGTGACTGGTATCAGTGTGTGTTTTGAGTTCATTTTGTATTTCGTGTTCGTTTTACAGTTGGTTGGTGTCGTTTATGCAAATTTCTGTTTTTATATGCGTGTTTGTTTGAATAAATGAGTTTTGTAGCGATTGTTTTGTGGTAGTTGGGTAAGGGTTTTGTGGTGTGTTTGGTTACTAATATGGATTGGGCGTGTGGGATTTTTAAATAAAAATGAAGTCATTTCGTTGTATAGAAATTTGTTTTTTTTTTGTATTTACGCTGTATTTTTCCAGATTGTTGGAAGTAGCATTTTTTTTTAAGTTATCTGAGGGAGGCTGCCGCAATTGTTTGGATAATCTTAAGCAAACATTGTTGGGGCAGTTTTTCTCAGTATATGAGCCTCAACAAACCTGGAGGGAATGAGAGATTGTTGAGAGTGAGAGCGGTCGTTGTTTATGCTTTGCAGGCAAGCGTCGCTAAAAATAAATAAAACATAAAAGATCGTTCTAGCCCCCCTCCCGTGTTAGCAGCGATGTTTTTGGATGTGTCTTCTGCTGTAAATATTCTTTTTAATGGAAAAACTGGCTTGAACAGTGTTCATGAATTAGTTCTAAAAAACCTGGCCTGTGAATTGACGGTGTCGATTTGTTTTTCTTTTTGATGTGCGTGTCTTTCATACGACGAAAGAGAACGGTACATGAAGAAAGGCGTTTAGAACGAGGTTTCCGGCCAAGATAAGAAAAGAGTCAACGGAGAAGCGGTGAGATTGTTCTATTTTATTATTACTGACCTATTTGAAGTTATGATTACCATTGGGAATAATTAACGTTTGGGAAGGTGCACATCAAGAGAACACTGACGATTATAATTAATAATACGTGACCGACAGTTAGATCTCTTATGAGAGACTATAAGTCGATTCAGTGTTGAATTTTTTTCATGGCTCGGCGCTGAAGAATAACTGTTGTTATTTAGCGATCAACTAGTGTAAAATTTGAATAGGTTAAACATAAGTGTTTACAATAAACGACGCTTATTATCGTTTAGAATCTGTGAAGTTAGCTTGTCACGTGGGGGCGTTCTATGAGCGTTCACTAAAAACATGCCAACATGGATTGGTGATGAATCGTCTAGTTAATAATAATTGTTATGAATAAATAATTACTTGGCGACCAAAACATTATACGTGAGTGAATAGAGGGAGGACTACAGCGTCTAGGAACGGACAGTGAATAATACAAAGTCCAAAGGTTATTGTAGAGGGGTTAATGCTCTCTCCCCTGGTTGACCAAGCTGGTTGCAGCGCTACTGTATAGCACTGTTTGGCAACAAAAGAAAGGAGGGCGTGACGCTTTCTTTGGGTAGTTCTCACGATCTATTCACTCTCGTCAGGTACTGGCAGCCAGGGTTGTAGGCATTACAGATTTGGCATGTAATATGACTGGCTCAACGGCTTCCCATGTGCTGGTGCACATTTTCAATTAAATGTATGTCAGTTTAGGATATTTCGCATTGTTTTAAAAAAGTTAATTGGTTGTTGAATAGTTTTTGATATAATTGTTAAAGTTTATGTTGTTTTTTAATATGGGGCCCCAGTTGTTAACGTTAATGATATGTATACATAATTATTGTCTTTAATTAATTAAAATGATTAAATTAATGGTTATCCGCCTCTATTCCTTGCGTTTATAACATCTACCCTGCGCAAGTCCAAAAAGCCGCTTCTGTTGTGCTTGGGAGTGAATTTTCGTTAGGGAGTTCGTTATGGCACCCCTCTCCCACGCACACAAGGGCACATTGTCAATGCTTCTGGATGTCCCTTACCTTGATCGAGTCTCTGACCTGTGTTAGTCTTTCTACCAATCCTGATTGGTAGCGCTTGTATTACATCCACACCATCGGCTTCGTTCTCAGCACTTTGTGGGTGATTTTCGAGTGAGCCCGGTTCGAACCCCGAGCAGTCTCCTCAGTCGATGCATGCTGGCTTGTTCGCAGAGCATACAAGGCGAAGCCCAGCATGTCGTCCCCCACTGCTCGGGGTGTTCATGGTACAACGCCGTCACGGTTTCACAGAGCGACTTGTTACATCGCTCTGCGATCCCGTTAGACGTTGGCCGGTACACTGTGGTTACTTTGTGCGTGGTGTTAAGATCCTCACACAGCAACCTGAACACCGTCGAGATGAAGTTAGCCCCATGGTCACTGATCACTTCCTGAGGCACTCCATACCGACACATGATATTCCGGGCAAATGCCCGTGCCACCGATTCGGCAGTCTGGTCGGGGAGGGTTTCTGCCTCAGTAAACCACATGAAAACGTCCTTGAGCACCACGATAAACCAATTGCCCCCTGCTGGACCTCCGAACCGGACCTACCACGTCAATTACTATTTTTTGGAAGGGAAATTCTGCGGTAATTTCTTCCTGCCACGGGGCACGTGTTATATTAATTTTTGATCGCTGACAGGCTTCACAGAACTGCACTTTCCGTGTAACGTCACTCCTCATCCCTAGCAAGAAATAATTTTTTCGCAATTTTCTGAGCGTTACGCTAATTCCACGATGCCCTCCTAAGAGACCATCATGGTGCCAGTCAATTAATGCTTTTTCTTGCACCTGTGGAACGCATATTCGTGCCCGCCCTCTTGATCCTTCACTTCGTAGCGCACAATCAACCCATTCTTGACGCCATACCGTCCTCCCGTCCCGGCTGCCTCAGTCCGGGTCTCAAGTGCTTGACTAGTCCGCCGGAGCCACCCATCCTCCCGCTGGGTACGCCGGAGTTCCTCACGTGTGATGGGGCCCAAAAGCTCAGTCGTTTTTGAGCAGCATTGCCGTGATAGCAGGTCCGCCACTACATTCTTTTTGCCCTCCACATATATGAAGCCGTATTCCTCCAGCTCCAGCGCCCATCTCAGCACACGCTGGTTGGTATTACGCATGTGCTGGATGAACGCTAGAGGCTGGTGGTCCATCAACACCGTGGTAGGATGGCCATGAATGATGTGTCGAAAGTGGCCGGCCGCTCGGACGATTGCAAGGGCCTCTTTCTCAATAACTGAGTAGTTGACTTCCCCCCCCCCCCCTGCAACTTCTTGCTAAAATACGCAATGGGTTGCAGGCCCTTTCCAAGCTCTTGCTGAAGTACGCTTCCAATTGCGTTGGTCGAGGCATCGGTTGATAAGAAAATTCTTGTTGGTAATCAGGGGGAGTCAATAGAGGCCCGCTGCTCAGGACTGTTTTGATAACATTAAAAGCTTCCTTACAGGCGGCGTCCCATTGGAACGGCACCCCTTTCTTCGTCAGCTCTGTAATGGGAACCAGAATATCAGAAAGTCCCAGTAAAAAGGGCCAGTAGAAATTCACTGATCCCACAAAGCTGCGAACTTCGCGTGCATTCTTGGGTTCACCTAGCTTCCGGATCGCTTCCACATTCTCTGGATTGGGATGAGATCCTTCCGCCGTGATGACATGCCCCAAATAATGCACGTGAGGGGTGCAAAACTGGCACTTAGCCGGATTGTTCACCAGTCCCTTGTCCCTAAACCTCCCCAGTATCCAACGCAGCACATCCACATGCTCCTGAAACATTTCCGTGGAAATCAGGATGTCATCTAAGAACATGTGGATTTTTCCCCGAACCCTCCCTTCAGAGCAGCCACCACATATCGTTGAAAGAGGTGGGAAAAATTCTTCCCACCCTGGGACAATCGTTTAAGTTGGAATTTGCCCCATGGTGACTGGAAGGCATAGGACTCTCTCAGGGACTCGGCCAACGGTATTTGATAGTACCCGTTATTTAGGTCGAGCACTGAGAAGAATCTATTCCCCCTCAGCTCTTCCAGGATGTCCTTAATTATCGGGGTCGGGTAATCCATGGGGCTCGTGTGTAAGTTCACCTTACGAAGATCTAAGATAATCCTCACGTCCCCGTTCTTTTTCGGAACTACGTGGACTGGAGAGTTCCTTGATCCCAGCCTGCTCGAAGTCCGCCAGTTTCCATCTGTATGCCTCCCGATACACGTGAGGAATACGATACTGCTGGGTCAACACGGAATGAGAACTTATCAACGGTATATTCCGCTACATAATCTCGCACCCCACGAACCCCGGCTACCTTGTTGGAGAAAACGTCCCCAAATTCATAAATGGTCTCTGTGATTTTTTTCCGCAGGTCTCCCTCTATTCCTTCGAGCTGCAACCCATCAATAGGTGCACAGCGCTCAATCACCCCACTATGCACAACCTCCGACTTCATCACTACCACGAACTTCCACCTCTCACATTGTTACCCTTCACTCCTTACCATCACCGGTACCCATCGCTGACATTGTCCCATTCCACTCATCCACCTACTCATGCCCAAATACCCCTTAACAGCCATATCAATTCACCCTAAACCCGCCTTCCCATGTCATTACATATATCAGTCATTTTTCATAAAGCCAATTTCACTCAAACAACATCAGATGCACAAACGCACGTCTAAGCCCTTGCATCCTCGATAATCCGGAATTTCCGGATTACTGGTCCCTGTTCGGGTGCCGTGTGATGATTCCATACTTCAGTGCAGGTGCAGTAGC
>JAHWFO010090340.1:0-33623 GCA_023313115.1 Rhysida immarginata | reverse complement strand
CTAATAAAAGTATCTAATTCTTTAAAGAATTTACTGCATCTCTTAATTATTCCTATCCTTGCACACGTCTGTGAGATTAATTGTCCTAAGTACTCCTTAAAAGACAGATTAAATTGGAAGGTGATTCCAAGATCATTCGCACAATATTTTCTCTCTAGCGGAACATTACCCAAAACGTAGCTACCAACTAAATTTACAGTTTTTCTTGAGAACAAGACAAAGAATGATTTTTTAGGATTTAAGTCTAACCCATTTTGAAGTGCGCATGTTGCAGCAGTTTTGCATCGGAACAACAATCAGCAGTAGAAAAGATCTTTATACCGTCTGCATACATTAAAACATAGATTTTCGATGGGGAACTAGGGGGTTCAAATGGAATTAGATCTGCAATAAATAAATTAAAAAGGACCGGATCCAAGGCAGAACCTTGAGGAACACCGCTCCGAATATACCCCGCTCTGGACCTACAGACAATATTATCAATAAAAAATGATCTTAGCAAAAGCGAGGCAAACCAATTAAGTATATTGGCAGAGCATCCCATAACATTTTTTTTGTAAAAGAAGCAGAACATTAACTCTATCAAATGCCTTAGTAAAATCTAAGTAAATCACATCAGTTTGCTTTCTTCTATCAAAATTGTATACAAGCTCTTGCATAAGAATAGATAAGATAGTTTGCGTCGATCTACCCCTTCGAAAACCATGTTGCCCTTGGGGAAGATGGGGATCGATGAAGCTGGCCAGATGTTCCGCAACATAAGATTCTAGAATTTTAGCTGGAAAGCTGATCAACGTGATTGGTTGCTGTTCATATGTTTACTTTAATATTCATTAACTTATACCGTTTATGTAAGCTTATATTAATTTCAAAGAATGAAAGATGCCCCTAGACAGGCCTCCAGGTCCTTTGGGCACCTTGCTATTCATAAAAAATATTCTTTTTACAATAAACCTTTGTATTTACTGTACTATCAAAATGTAAATAAAATAAATAAATAAATAAATTATCCATCTGTTGTCATTACTTTCGCTCATCTCCGTTTTACCAGTTTATAAAGTAACTTAAACCGCGGATTAAAATCCGCTCATTCATTTACTCAGCTGACCATGCAATATGACTATATCAAGTACGGGTTTTACGGAAGAACTTATGGAATTCATAAACCGTTGGAGCTAGGAATTCGAATTCTAAAAATTCAAGAAAACCTTCCATACTTGATTAAAAATTAAATGGTCCAGTCGTTTTGAAGAATTTAGATTACGAACCGACTCACGCACTCACATATAATTTATATTTAGTTCTCTGTCACATTTTAATCAAAGAGAGGTTTCGAAACTTGAATACCGCAATCAGTTGTTAAGAATATCCGATTGGCCATTAGGATCGATTGTTAGAAAATATATTTGCTTAGTCAGCCTATTTCAATTCGGAAGCTAATAGTTATTAATTATTAATACCATCCCTACTATCATCCATTGATTTAGAAATGCTAATGGTAAGAATCGACATATTTCCCAATCGTTTTTGCAATAAAGCTGATATGATTCATTGAAAACTACTAGATGATTTACACTTCTTTTAGCTATGAAAGTGTAGGAAATATCTCTGACAATAGATTATTTCCGTAACTGCAAATTGAACTCATTAATGAAATAAATGTAATTTCCGTGATGATATAATGGGAAGGAAATATTATTATATAAATAGCATTTAAATGATGGATTTCTGCATTACAGTTCTTAGCATCTAGGACGTGAAAGAATACCGATATTATATTGGTGAGTATATTAGTTAAGTTATATAAAAAAGTATAATAAGGGAAACAGCCCAGTCATTTTATATGATAATTAGCCCGCCGTTTATCAGTGACATTATATAATAATTTTGCCTATACTTTTCATTATAGAAGCCCTCTATCACGAAGTCGTCTTTTAATTCGTCATAATGAAGATCATATTATCCAGTTTGGTTCTTGTAGGAATTTTAGAATTTGCTACTTCCCAGAAAAAATGCACTTTTCAGCCAAAGTTGGACGTGGAAGTCCCAAAACAGATTAATTTCACCAATGATATAGTTACTGCCTTAAGTTGGGCTGCCAAGAAAATAAACAAGCGCCTTCCCAAAGTTTTAACGATTGCATCGAGCGTCGACAAAAGCAGCGCTAACAAGATATGCGCCAACCTCAATGCTATTGTGAAGGCGATGAGCAGTAAAAAGACAACTGAGACGCAGGTTATAGATGCGGTAAGTCATGTAGGTTTTAGTAATGGAAAATGGTTGGTGTAGTTAATTTCACATGAATGCAATTTTAGGCAATTTCCATACGACCTATTTTAGGCGCTCATCCGACAGTGCCGCAAATGTGGATAATCAGCAACTGAGATATTATTTGCATCTGCGTTTAAGAACTTGTTTATAAACAATTGATTAAATTATCGCATTGAACTTTAAAACTAAACCCGTATATATCATGATAATCGATGATGTATACATAACCTGAAGGCAATGCAGGGTGAGTTTAAAGTCGCGCACATCGAGTTTAAAGTGTAGCTGCCCGTGAAAGCACCAGTTCGAGAATTTAAATGAAAATAAGGTAACACAGAGAATAGTTGAAATATTGGCATTTATTTTTAGCAGACAAACTTTAGGTGTTACAATAAATGTTCGAAATGACGTCCTCTTTCGCGAATACAAAAGCGAGTTTTACCAGATTTCGTGAGAATCTGGAAGTATGGCAGTAAATTAGAAATTGCTGTTGTGATGTTCGTTTTCAGTTCAGAAATCGTATGTGAACAATTTTTCAGATAAACCCATAGGAAGGAACCACATTTGACGATAATGTAAATCTACCCATTTGGGTGACGTTTGGTTAAAATCCTGAACGTTTACCAAATGTGTGAACGAAACTGTAAATCCACCCATTTGGGTGACTTTTGGTGAAAATCATGAATATTTGCCAAAAGTGTGCATGAAACTGTAAATCCACCCAAATGGGTTTCAGATAACCCATAGGAAGAAACCAGGAGGTGATAAATCTGGCGAGCGAGGGGGCCACAATCCCCGGGAAATAACGTGGTGATCGAAAAATTCATTCAAAAGATGCATATTCGCTGTTCTTGGCAAAAACAACATGCTGCCGCTTTGAACAACAAACGCTTCACAAATGAAGTCTCTGAGCACTAGGTTTGAAATACCGATTGAGCTTCATATACGTTCAAATAAAGCTCTAGCTCCTATTCTATAATCTGCATTGCCATCTACCGGGAGGAAATCGAAACTCAATGCGTGTTCACTGAATTACGGTCCATTAAACTTTGATGTGCGCGACTTTAAGCTCACTCTGTACTTCTTCAAGGTCTTCAAGCCAAAACTCGCCTGGATAATTTCTGTATAAAAACAGATCTGATATATAAGAACAGGCTTCGTATACTACTGACACCCTCGAAGTACGAGGGTCATGCTGGCAGTCACATTTTCAGTTGTGTCAATCGGATTGGGCAATGGAAACTAAGCCATGTTGTATCCAAATTTATGAAAAATAAACATTAATGTTTTTTTAATACTGCTAATAAAGAAAGAACCATCAATTTATTAATCTAACAAACTCTGTAGCTATTACTATAATTTAGAAATATCATTTCCTGAAATAGCCCTTATAAAAAATTGTTGCTTTATCCATTTTTAATAGGCGACAATTGGACGTGTAGAAATGCGTAAGACAGTGGAAGAATTGAGGAAACTCAAAGAAAAAACTGAAGAGTATCCTCTCCTACAGAATATGATAACTCTGTTTCGTTCTTATGTGATGTACTTATTACAGTTAGTCGTTATTACCCCTCAACAACCGGTAGCAAATAATTGATCTAGTCTTCAAATTTAATTATATTATTTGCCTTTATGAATTTTAGACATTGTACAATTCTGAATTGTTTTTCATTTTACCATCACAGAAATTGGCAATAAAATATCGACTATTTTACAATGTATACGCAGTTGTGTCACAATCATTTCCTTCATTCCAGCCAAGCAATGTTATATCAATTTACTTCTAAACATTATCTTTTCAACTACACAATGAATTTATGTTTCATAAAGCCAATATTTACAGAAATGATATTTAAAAAATAATACAAAACACTTATAATCCAACATTATGAATTCAAGTCCGAGATTCTATCGATGCATTTTCTCAAAAATTCCAGCACTTGGTAGCAGCAACAAATGAACTCAGTTGCTCAGATTAATAAAGTTAGAAGATTAAAATTGCAATATAATTTTTTCTGCTTCTAAATTTCCGGCATACTCTTATTACAAAAATTTTCCAAATATGGCGATATCTGGTGTACTTTATTGTTCTATGTGCCGACGATACAGGAACAGGAAAGAAGCAGAAATATTTCCCTGTGGAATAAACACTAATTGGATTCCCTTTCATTAGTATATATTTTTTATTTTTTTATCTGTTTGATAGAAAATGTGTGCGCACGGAGATTCAATAAATAAAACCTCAATTTATATAATGGCGCCACAGATCTATATCTTAATAATACTGACTACTTATTTTGTAAAAATGTTGTTATAGGATATTTTGAACACTTTCTGTTAACTCATCTGTTAAGCATAAAACGGAGTACTTTTAGACACAATTATCATAAGCTTGTGTATATGTACATTCTGAGTTATTCAAAATCTTTCGGATAAAAGGATCAACCTGGATACTGAATTGTGACGATTTCTAAAATCAGTCATGTCATTGAGCATACTAGCCTTGTAATAGCAACGAATGCAATAAGCTTATGAATTGTGAAATAATCGACTATCTTTTGTTAAAATAATAAATTATCACGTAGCAAAAGCATGGAGCAACTTATTGATCTTACAATGTCTATCTGTCTGCACCTTCATATTTTCGGCATCTTTGACATTGAAGCTGAAATATGGTAAGTAGATTGGTATAGGCAAGTTCTTTTTATCAATACTTAATAGTTTGAACTAGACTGGTCCACTGTGGTCAGTGATGGCTATAAATCTGACTATAGTTGTATGAGTTTTGTAAATTGACAAATGTTTTTTATTACTGTTTTTTTTTTTTAAAGAATTTAGCCATTGAATTCGTGAATATGGTTTTAATAGACAAAGATTGATGCATGAGATGCATCAGAACGGAGAGCTTCAATGGCTTGGTAGTAAAATATAAAACTGCATATTCCTTACTAGGAATTTTAAATAACAGAAGCACGGAGCTGCTTACTGGTTATCTATCTGTATGTGTGCTCTTCCAGTCTCCGACATCCTGATCCTTTGACCTAGAGAGGTCAAATATAATATTCGATTCCTATAAGTATTATCTAATATGGCATGGATTCATAGAATTGCCAGATAGTGTCCTGGGATTATCATTCCACTGGTTTATCTCTACATCAATTGACGAGCTAATTCATTGAAATTCCCAGTTAGTCCATTGCATTTGGTCGGGGATCGAATCCGTAGATCCTGTCTTTTTTTTCTTTCTTTGAAATGTGATATACTCTGCCGTTGAGAAATACTAATGCGCCTTACTTATCAGATGCGCTCTCTCTTCCTTATGTCATCTTCCGATCCGTGAATATCCTGTCATCTGAACTAGCCGTTCGCACAATATTGGCTGGATAACAGCAACCATGAATCCTAGTGAGGCCTCCACATCGTGTTTTTTTTTCGTGTAGCTTATGATATCGCCAAGAATGGGCTTTCCCTTGATTCGGGCTTGTAATGCAGTAACGTGTTTCTCCAGTAATAACCAGTATTCGCGTTTTGTCCGTTTCCAAACCCTTTCGATTATTAGATGCTGGTCTCTGATCATGAGCACGAGAGGGACGTCTTTCCACTCGATTCTCTCAGAATAGAGCGTGATAAACAATTGATCCTAATAGATTTAAAGCCACCTGACGCTTTCCTTCTAACATTTCGTAAAAGTCGGTAGAGCTTGATAACATCTGACACGAACTGTTATTTGATAACACTGGTCATTTGATTGGTCCTTGCTGAATAGTCTCGATGTCACTCAGATGAATACACTTACAATGTCATAATTCATGTGAGTGTGACGTACTTCTTATCACCAGTCGAGTTCGTTTTGTAATTTGAAATTCAAATTTTGAATGCAGAATGCCAGTTGTGTGAATTGAAAGCACTCGAGTGAGATCGCGTATGTGAGATTGATTCCAACACGAAAAATTTTAGAATAGTGGCTCTCTGGAAAATCCCTAAAATCATTCAAAATCCTCACTGCGAGTACTTACTAGCCTACTGCTTTTCTGACTGAAAAAATAAATAAATAAATAAATAAATAAATAAATAAATAAAATTGATAAAAATATCTCGCGGTTCATCTGCAAGCGCTTCCAGTGTTACCAGCTGGACGCGACGAACGTTGATACTTCACTACAGCTTTATCATAGCAATACAACAGTTTTAAGTATCCGTATAAAAATAAACTTCTGAAACAAGGCTTGCAAGGATTTTCGATAAAAAAGACGAGAGCGCTTAATAGAGTTGGTTTTTTTTAAATTTTTTTCTAATAAGCATTCCTCATTCATTCAACCAAAGGTTTACTTATTATCAGTATCTGCTTGAATTTCAATAGATGCAGAATACTAGTTACTTTTGTGTTAAAAATATTTTGGCAGGCACTATTTATTTTTTTGAGATTATTTTAATGTCCGCAAGCATGCGATCCAAAGTCAACTCCCGATTGATACTCCATCTTTTCGTGGAATAATACTGGGATCAGTATTAGGACTCCTATTTTTTTGTGCTGACATTTATCATATATAGTTTTAATTTCCACATTATCAGCTATGTGGGCAACGATTATCTTCATTATTTGCAACTTCAAAGATTAACATTAAATAGATAAAGTTAATCCTAAAATCAGAAAAATATATATACTATAAATATTAACTCGCCTTTAAGGTTTAATAAACTAGTTAATGACCTAATCTTTGTCTTGCATAGGAAGAGATTTTTCATTAAACGGCTACGACCTTTTCTCAAAAACGCCGAAATTTCATACGCATTATCTATATTTAGCTTGACTCCCCTTTGTAATAACAATAATGATAAACTACAAAAGCATGCTTTTAAATATTTATTATTTATAGAATTAAGGATGAGCAAAATTTCAGTTAAAAACTATATTAAAATAAAACACTAATTTCAACTTTTTGAGAACAATTCAAAAACTGCATTTTTAGATAATAATAAATTCTACATAATCTTCAGCTATTTAAAACAATTATTCTTCTCTTCTATTCTTCGTCGCACACAACTTGAGGGCAGCAGTCGGGGTAGTTTCCAGTTCCGGGCACCAAACGACAAGGAGGATCAACTCGTTTCGCCGGGCAACTAGAGGGTTGTGAAAATATAAAATAAGACTGTACATAACAGAATAATAATATCAAATATTAAAAATTAGAAAAGGCACATAAAAAACTTTTAGTAAATTTGCAGACACAGCGTGTCCTGAAAAAGGACTGATTGTTTTTAAAATGGAGTAGCAAGCAAACTGTGGCACTTAAAGTTATTCTTGTAGGAGTTTCATGTCTGATGTCAGGAGTTTATGTTGTACGTTTCTCTGTGTTTTGCGAATCAGTCTTTTCGGACTGCGCGTAATCACCAAATCGTAAAGAAAAGATTCGCGATACAGGTTTGATGCCGACCGCGGACACTACAGTTTGTGTAAATTTCTTGTTTTACTGTTTTGAATGAGCTGGCAATCGTTGGACGTCCGCGGTCGATCGTTAAGAATGTCATTACGGGTAATCCGAAAAGATCGATTCGCAAAACACAAGGCAACGTACCAAATCAAATTTCTGATCACACACACAAATCTCTGCAAGAATAAGGCTGGATTTACACTTTGACGGGAAATATCGACGGCAAGGATTTGCGGTCAAGGGAGCGCGAATATCGGGCGGAAAACAAGATAGACCCCATCTTAAGTTGGATTTTATCCCGTTTTCTCCCCGATATTCGTGCTTCCGTGAACGTAATCCCATGCCGTCGATGTCTTCCGTCCCGGAATTCATCGTAGTGTGAATTAGCTTAACTGTCACAATTCTTTTTAGGACACCCTGTCTATAGACAAATGTTAAGGTGTTATTACCCTGAAATATTTTATATCGCAAGATGCAAATGCAAGCATTAGTTACCTTGCAAAATAATATATTCAAGTCAAATACCTTCAGCATTGTTGTGAATAAGTTGTTTAAGAATCGAAGGTTTTGCTACAATAAGGATTCAGCTTCGTCTGTACTGTTTTTGGGGAATTAAAAAAAAAAAAAAAAAAAAAAAAAAGAGTTTAAAAAATTCATTTTTATTCCGGCTCCTTGCACACTTAGTTAACATAACTACTCATTATTTACTACATTGCCATTTGAAAAAGTCCCTCATAGAAGGAGTGGGGGCCATATGAATTTTGGAGCTAACTCCTTGTTGCACCAGTCGAATGTTTTTTATTTATTTTATTTTATCTATTAAAAAATGTTATAAAACACTAGGAAAATAAGGACATTTACATTTTGCTTATTCAGTTTATTCAAACTTGAACATAATGCATAAGGAACGTGGTAAGGAAAAAAGTTATATAAAAATATCAACTTACATTTTCATAATCTGGTTGATTCAACCACGAACACAAGAAAACAATGGATATTTTCAGGGACTAACTAAAAGAAAAAACGAGTAAACACCCAAAACCGCCGATTTTGGAGGTAACTTCTTTTTGCAGCAAGGCCTTCAATTGCATTAGATGAAACCAGATCTGACACCTTTTGATCGATAATTTGAAAACTACTCGTCAGAATGACCCGATAGATGGCGCTGGCAGGGAATGTCAGTAAAGCACTGTATATAGGAAATGTCAGGGGGAAAATCAGAAATGGATTCGTGAAACACAGGAATGTTGTTAGCCAAAAGGAAACAATAGAGTTCAGGGGTTTATGAAAAATTTATTAGCGAAAAGACAAGAATACGTGTTTACAGCGACAACAGTGATAATGCCAAAAAAACAGAGCGAGATGGAACAAACATCTTACTGATGATTAAGGCAGAAGTTGTTCGATATGCCCTCCGCCTTGCTCTGCATTTTTATGGCAGCTATGTCTGCGGTGCGCATGTCACGTATTAATAATTTGCATATATCCAGACAACGTGAACCCTGCCAGCGCCATCTATCGGCAGATTTTGGAACTTTTTTTTTTCCTTCGCCAAACAAAATTCCATTGCCTCACGATTGTTCTGCTAAAATAGCAGGTCATTCTGACGAGTAGTTTTCAAATTATCGATTTTTGAAATCGTAACTTTAATTATAATCACCTTGTATAAATCGAGTTAAACGGTACATAGTATCCCGAATGAAATTTTTTCAACTCTACAAATAACTGTTTAGACTTGTTAATGTCAAAATTTCTCATACTACAGAGTGGTCCAAAAATGTATACACATACTTCAGCAAAAGAAAAATAACTATAAAAAGTTGTAATACAAAACTCATAAGACCTCAAGGGATGAATATAACTCGTCTTTGACTTCTACAATTACGACAGGTATTCAAAGTGATTATCATAAGCGTCGAGATACTTTTGAATACAGCGACCATCTATTTTCCTCGCAAACTCTTATCAAGTAATGTTCTATATCTAGGTAGCAGTGTGGTCTTCTTCGATCGGGGTTGTCTTCATTCAACACATGTAATAGTCTTGGGATGTAAGCTTTCGATTTTGCTGTTACGGGAAAAGTTATAGATAATATCTATTATGTACCAGGGTGTTGCAGATAACTACAGGGCAGTATAACAAGAAGCCTATCCACTCGATTGCAGGGGCCGGCTCGGTCGATTGGCAGAATGGAGGGAGATGAAGGTGGTCTGCAGCAGCCAGCAGTTTCCACAGTCGAGGAGGGGGGTGAACGTCAAAATTTTCATGTTTTTGATAAAATTACCCAATTATTATTTGATGTCGAGCTGGCCCTTGCAATCGAGCGGGTAGGCTTCCCGTTATACTGCTCTGTAGTTATCTGCAGCACCCTGTACAGTATACATTTTTGGGCCACTCTGTATTATGATTTGAAAGAGCAGAATTCCTATAGCAGAAGCTCTCACTTCATTAGCATGCTTATGTTTTTGGCCCTTAGGGAAAGAGAGCACTCCAAAAGGTTTAATCATTAGGATAATAGTATAAACAATCCCACGGAACATTTTTCTTACCTCACCCAACTGCCCCAGAATTCATCGTCTCTTTTAGTACATGTGACTTTTCTGCAGTTGCTGGTGAACCAAGAGTCTCCAATAGCAATTTCTTCTCCATCTGGACTAAGGCAGTTGCCTGAAAATTATAAAATGTTATTCTTCTTAATTTGAAAGAAAAGTAAATGCAACTTCATTTAGCTTAGTCATTCAGTATAATTAACACGCTAATAAATTTAATGAGGAAATGCTTCGATCCCAGGTCATGTAAATTTTCCTACATTGTTCTGCAATATAGCTAATTAATTATTAGAAGACTTTCATAAAAAGAAATGAATTGTATCGTCCCATGGTCCTGAAAATAATTATCGGTAGATTCCGGCATTGCTTTCTATGAAGAAAATTAATTCCATTATAATGAAATGTCGTGAAAAAAATTCTTACTTTTGAAAGGTGAGATCGTTTCCCTAAAATTTCACTTAACTTACCATTTTGAGAATCCACTTTACTCCGCCCTGTCGCCCCCTCCCCGGGTGAAATTTGCAAAAGGAAGGCGACAGACACAAAGAGAGCAGCAAAGAGCATTGTGTGCATTTTATGTAAAGATATTAATAAAGATATTTTAAAACTGCTTGCTTTTATACGTTTTGGATTTGTTTTTTTTAAATGCTAATGACAGGAAATTCGGGCAAAAATTTCTATTTCGGAAAGTTCAAAATGATTAAGATTATTAAGATCATAGTTCGGTTGACTCTGTTAATTATGTTTCTTTAAAGCTCGTTTCCTTTTTAAAGGGTATTTAAAAAAAATTACAATAACTTAATATTAATTATTGAATAAGAATATGGAATTTTATATTTTCGTTATAATGAAATTAAAGTATAAAATAGTGGGCAGATTATCTTGAAATATAAATGAATTCTTAATATTGACATATTAGCTAAAGAGAAAATAATGCTTTATTGTAATTTTTTTATAATTATATTATATATTTGCAGAAACGAATCCAAAGAGCTATTATGAACACCCCCAGCTAAGAGAAATGAGAGTGCCTGTAGAACAAACAATTTAAATGACACCGGAGTTCCTCACCCCATCCAACCCACCCCCCCCGGGGGGGGGGCACAATTTTTTAGAAAAATGTTTCAGATATAGTTGATCTATTTTTTAGATGGGAAAATAGTAAGTACATAATTTTTATCTCATTTATACTATAATTTTCCATGTCAGCTTTTCAGTCATTACAAAGCCAATTTTTTAAATACGAACTTATATATTTTAAGTCTGCCGGCTCAGTGGCCGAAAGCGTTGAGGCGCAGGTCTTGCCCAGAGATACTTAATTACTAACTTAGTATTAAGGATCTTTGGTCTTGCCGCTCTCGTAACCAGCGAGTCGCGGGTTTGAATCCCGCCGATGGCATGGGTGTTTGTTTGTCTATTTCACCATCATCCTTTCATCCCAAACAGCTTGTCTCCTGGATAAGAGGGGAGATGCAGGCTGAAACTCCATCCATCCATCTAAGTCCCAGCAAAATAATAACTCCCCCCCCCCGGGGGGGGGGGGGGGGGGGGATCTGAACATTAATGGTTTGAGGTATTAACATTGATAACTTAAATTATCTCGAAAATAAGGCATTAAAAATATTTAAACCATTTTTTTCTTGTCTTAGGGCCGGTTCTACCAACCCCGGATAAATCCTCAGTTAGCTATCCAAGGTTTAAACTTAAACCTGGTCTCTTATCATTTGACCCGGTATATCGTTTCAGTTGCGTTCTGCCAACATTTTTTATTCCTCGGATAACTTTATCTAAAGTATAGAGCACAAGCAATGTAAGGCGCACTGTGATTGGTCAGTTTGATATTTAGTGCTTTCATCTAGCGTGAAAAAACAAAAGTATTCATTCCAGTCAGTAGGCGCATTCGGCGGCGCTCAGATCTGAGAGAGCAGCGTTCGGCGAGCACTTTGGTACTTCCGCCTGAGAAGAAAACGTGTTCGGCACGCAACGAATCTGTCAGATTCTGAGCTCAGACGCTCAGCAAGCTTTTCTTTTTCTGAGTGCTCAGATAGAATATGGCGGCGCTCACTGCGATGCGAAGCTAAAAAAAAAAAGCTACGAGAGCCAAATCATGGCGATGCCCAGTGTACTCTTTCCTTCCTGGCCTTATGGTATACTCTTCTCGCGATCGAATATTAATCATGCTGAGTTGTTCATTTGATGCAGATTTTTATTTCATGTACACTAAAATTAGTAAAACCGCCGTTTCTTCTCAATATTTGTAAAGTCGGTAAAGCCATTTCTTTCTGAGATAAAAGCGCGTTCGGCAACAGTCACTCAGACGCTCAGAAAAGCAGTCAGATACCACGTGACAGCCAGATCTGAGTGCCGCCGAATGCGCCTAGTGAATAGCCTACAATGATAAGAGAAAGCCCTCTATCGTGGAAAAAAACATAAGTTTTCCAGTCACTGTTGATGTTAAAATGTGGCACAGCAGAAAAAACAAACGCGAAAACCAAATTCAGCTGGACAACTCAGACCTCAGAGGCGCAAAACTTCCGTTTCGTTTCTCCTTTTGGGGGCTATGTTGTCGATCATTGAAAATGAAATACAGGCAGGTAATCTAGATCTAATCTGCTGTTCACTTGCACCCTAAAACTTATTCCTACCGTCGTAGTTTAAAATGGTAATCGTAAAACCGAAATACTATGGTTTTGAAGGCATTTTCAAATCGAAGCGGATCGGAAGTACCGCCATTAACGATCGTAAATTTGAGCGAAACCGTATAACTTTATTAGGATATCTTTAGTTTATTTTGGTGTTTATCTAAGGATTTATCCTATCTGAGGATGGTAGAACACCGTTTTGACTTATCTGAGCTTTATTCCAGTACTTATTATATGCTGAAAAGCATATATTGGTTTCGCTCTGTTTGTGTGTCTGTATGTCCGACGAATACTCGAGAATGCTTTAACTTTTTCAAATTCTGGTTTCGCTCTTCGATAGAGGCCCTTCCTGAGCTCACCTGATTAGTTTGTGATTGAAATCGGTCTAACAGTCACGTGACTGTTGAGGCCCAACCCCCCCCACCTTTAATTTTTTTTTGGGCAATATAAGGCATGTAATATGTCATTCGAACGGGAATGACGAGCACAAGACGAATATGACATTCTTTTCGAATTTCGAAATACTACATCCGAGAAAATGACCCCCAAAAAGTATTAAAATGAGCCCTTATTACGAGCTTTAGCTAAAGCTATACTATATAAGAATACACGCATAATCAATATCTTTGTGTCCGGCCATCCATCGCTTGCACGATAACGTGAAAATGGAAGAACTCAACTGCGATATATCAACTTTTGATGAGCTCTCGTGGGCCCTTCAGGCACGTGCACTAATGTTAAGAATATGAACTTAGGGCATGTAATATATCAATCGATTCGTACTGACGAGCCCTAAGTGAATACTGTGTTACTTTTTGTTTATCACTTAAGCATTGTTGATGGCAGCTTGGAGCACGTGCCCATAGTGAAGCTTTGTCGAAGCACGTGCTCATTTCGTTTTAAAATTCAGTGCTGTTAGGCCTATTGTAAAATGTGACTAATTAATGTTTAGGCGATTGTTAAAAATTGCTATTTTAATGTTAAAAATGGCTAATAATGTTAGTCCTATTGTTAAAATGACTATATAATGTTAGGCCTATTGTTAAAAATGGCTAATTAATGTTAGGCCTATAGTTAAAATAACTAATGTTAGGCCTATTGTTAAAAATGGTCATTTAATATTAGGCCCATTGTTAAAAATGGTCATTTAATATTAGGCCTAATGTTAAAAATGGCTAAATAACATTAGGCCTATAGTTAAAAATGGCTAATTAATGTTAGGCCTATAGCTAAAATGACTATATAATGTTAGGCCTATTGTTAAAAATGGCGAATTAATGTTAGGCCTATATTTAAAAATGGCTAAATAATATTAGGCCTATATTTAAAAATGATGTGAGTGTGGATAGAATCAAAGGTATTTCTATTGTTTATTTAAACCCAGTGAAAGTGAAATATTGAAATTTAAAATCACATCTGCGTCACAGGTCAAGCTCCTTGGAATGCTTACAAGATTTTTCCCGACAATACTTTGCAACAATGATTAAGAAGGGATGAATGTTTACTTTGATTAAGAAAGGATGAATAGCTCTAGCGGTGGAAAGAACATAGGCGAATTAGTTTAAAACATTTAGACGTGCGAGCATTTCATTTCTCATTTCACGCGTGTTTGGAAAGATTCGTGTGAACGCTGCAATCGAATACGTAAATTGACATGCAGTTTTCGCCATTGCTGTATATAAAATATGACTGTAATATTAAACAACAAATATTATATTCTTCTTTTCAGCATATTTGAAAATCGTTTTACGAGTTATATTCTTGTTCTATCTGTGGATTTATCCGAGGTTGGTAGAACTGGCCCTTAATAAAAGAATAAGCTGGCATCTTAGAACGTAGAGCTATGCATAGGGTAATCCAAGATTAACCTAAATATTTGACTAGGATGTAGCGCTCGGTGTAATGTGTGCATTAAAGAACAAAAGAGTTCTCCTGTCGATGCTTCAGGCAACTGTTAATTATACTCTATCCAACGAAAGAAAAATGGGCGTGTCCCAGTTCTAATTTCGATTGTGAGTCAGGATACCATTTTACTTTGATAATATTTAACAATTACAGTCGGATTTGAAATTATGAGACTTTAAAGATCAAATACAATTGAATTATGAATCTGATTAAAAAATGTTTAGGACAAAATTTATTTTTAGCATAGAAATAAGTACACAGTATTAATGTGGGTTCTATTTATAAAAAATACAAAGTTGGCCTTGAAATGGCTTAGAAGACTACATCCAAAGAAAATTTAATATTGCTGTTTCTTTTCCCCTCAAAAACATATGTCTGAAACCTTTTTTTTTTTTTTTCCTAAAATTATTTACTTTTAAATTCTTCAGGTTTATCAAGTTAAATGTTTCACTCTGTATATAGTCCACAAAGCAGCTTGCTGTTAGTAATATAGCTAATGTGAAAAGCTGCCAAACTATTGGAGTTTGATGGACAAATTATCATGGCCTGACACCTTGGAAGAAGTATCTCTGAAAAGATGCGATTTTTGGACTGCCCATTTGCGATTAGAAGTGACTACGTATCATGTGCGAGCACATGATAAATTGTCGAACAGAATTTATTGATGCCAAAGGCCAACGGAGACTATCGCACCTTAGGAGATACTGCATGGACATTGTCCGACAAATCAGCTATAACTGCAACAATGCTGAAAAAGGGAGTAAATCATGATGCGGGCGCAATCATCCTTGATATTGGACTGAAAAAAGTTGCCTGGTCAAATGAATCCTGTTGCCTAATCCTGATTCCTTATGCATCACAAAAGAGATTGAGTGCTAGCTCATCATTACACCAAATGCGTATGTCATCTGGATGCACTATTGGACATCATCATCGACCCAACACTGGAATTGGAAAACCATCAGTTCAATTTTGGAACAAGCAACACTAGAAATGGCGCCTAAGAGCTATCACCATTTCATTGAATAGATGCCACTGTTTTGGTGCTAAAGGACTATTTTTGTAAGGTAGGTAATCATAATATAATCATATCATTATGTAGAGATGCAATTTATTTACTTTAATGTATGTAGAATACGCCTGTAATATATTTTGGTAGAAGCCTATTTTATAGGGATTAATTCCATGTTCTGAACGCTATCTTGAACAGTTACTCAGTCGTCGTTTGTCCCTCTGAAAACGCGATTCACATTACATTGTTTTTGGGGTTTTTTCACACAAACATTTATTAGGACAAAGTGAGCGATTTTACACGAGAGGCATTCGATCTATACACTTTGCAGTGCATTTTATTTGACAGATTTTAGATTGCTGCAGCAAGCCATCCTACTGGTGTGTGCAAGCCATCACTTACGGACAGCCATCTGCAACTCGTCATTGTAGGAGAACTTCATTGATAGCCGGTGCGACTGGCCTCCTATAACATGGGGAATCAGAGATGAATGCTTCTCCACGATCTTGGTATCTCCTCTGGAGGCAGCTGATTTTAACTTTCTGAGGGTTTTTTCCCTTGAGTAGTAGTTTTTGGAACTTTCTGATTTGTAACTAATTTTGATGCCCCTATTTGCAGATTCAAGATGATTGTTGTAATCAAGATATTGCTTATTTCCCCCTTGATTTTTTTATTAAAATTAAACTCTGTATGCATCCACAATTAACATTTTTTAAAATAATAAAAAGTGTATTCATCTGCCTCCCTTGCTGGAGGGGCCAAATTCGGAGAACAGGGCTCTGTGATGCTGTGTTTGGCCAGAAATCGCTTCCTCTGTTAGAATTTGACGAATTGTCTCCTTGTTTTAATCCAATTCATCTGCAAGCATACGAATTGTGACTCGGCGGTAACACTCGACGGTTTCTGGCGTTCGGAGGGAAACTGTCTTCCAGGGTCGAGTTTTTGGACTTGAGATTGCGGTTTAGTAAGCATCGCTCATACGTCAAAATTGCGTAAGATCAGAGCAATTACCACTGGAAGATTTTGATATTACGCAATTTTGACGTATGAGCGATGATTACTAAACCGCGATCTCACGTCCAAAAACTCGCCCCAGGGCGCGGATCATCTGAAAGGTCTTCACGGCTCTCACGAAAGCGACCAAACCACTCGAATATTAAGTAAATCCATGTCTAGTATCACATTCGGGATAGGGCATCATTCCCTTAAGCACTTTTCAAGATCTAGTGTGTTTCCGTAGCTGATTTACCCAACTTTAGACAGAATTTAATGCCAGGCCGTTGTTCCGTATTTTTTTCTCGACGATACTTGTTCACATGAGTTTCTGAAAATAAAATCAGATTTACGCTACTAAAAATAAAAAAAAAGTATGCAGCTGCAATGCGATTCATACAAACTGTGTCTTGATCTCTAGGTTATATTGTTTATATTTTACGCAGCGACCTCTGTCCGGGTATTTAATTGCCACACATTGTGCATTATCAGTGTTGCCAGATTAGTGAAAAAATTTGCATCTAGTGAAATTCTAGTGCACTGTCTAGTGATTTTCTATTTTTATGACTAACATTTAATTTTTTTAAGTATTTTTTTAATACACTGCTTTGCAATGAAATTGTCCCACCAGCAAAGAGTTATCTGACCTTATCCATATTTGATAAACTTGAGAATAAAATGAAACTCTTTTTCCACAACGAAACAGGAAATGAACAAAAAGAAAAAGACCGAAAATAAAATGAAAAAATACAACCTGAGTCTGTAAGCGCTTTTCGAAAGCTTTGCTTTCATCATTCAGCAGCCAAGGAGCACCTCGAGAGAACTTGAGAGAACCATATTTAGTTGGGGGGTTCGTCTACCTCCGACTAGTAAGCGATTAGATGCATGCTCACGGGACATAACCAATTGGGTTGATACAGGGTGCCTGTAAAGGCTCATAAGTTCAGACCTGTGCGAGACGTTCCATGCAGTAGGGAGGAAACAACTGCCTCGAGATTTGTTGTAGTCTAAGCTTCTTCTATGTGATTTTATGCTATTTTAATGAGATAAAAAAATTTAAAGAACCATCGATGGTATTCCTGAACCCATGGATTGTGTTTCGATGATGGTTCATACCATCGATGGTGGTTTTTAAACCATCGCACACCACTACTTAGAAGACAAGTTCTTAATCAATAAGTTCTCCTTCTCCTTATTGGCTTTGCAAGAAACGTTCCTCTTGCCATCCCAGTCTCCTACCCTAAAAGGGTTTAATTTTATTAGGAAAGATTATACATCGGGAATTAAAGCCTGTGGTGGTGTTGCCATCTTAGTTCAAAGATATTTGCCTTTTACTTCCATTAATTGAAAATCTAACCTTCAGGCAGTAGCAGTAGAGTCTTATTCAAAGATCTCTCACTTCTAACTGTATGTTCAATGTATACGGATCAGTATACGGATGAAAAATCTTTGTCATCTCTACTGTGTGAACTTCCAAGCCCCTTCCTAATTCTGGGTGATTTTAACGGCCACAATCCCATTTGGAGGTCTATAAAGCTCTCTGCTGAAAGAGGATATATGATAGAGAAAGTTTTGAATTCTTTTAACATCAATTTGTTAAACGATGGCTCGATTCGATACCTTCAAAAGGACGATGCCCAAGGTATCGGTAGAAATACCCGATACCAATTCTTGAAAGTATCGATATATCTTAGGAAAAACACTACTCTAGGGAACTTGCTGTATCAGTCTGAGGCTAATAAATAGTGCAGTGTAAATTTGCCTTGCACGTACACCAATTGAACATAAAACCAAAATTTATGCACAACGCTACTGCACAAGCTGGGGAAAAGAACCAGCGTTCAAGGGTAAGTGTTACAAACAAGTTTTTTTTTAAAGTTAGAAGATTTTTGAATGATAAGAAAATTCAATCAAAATATTTACGACAATATAGCCAATTGTTGAAATGTAGTAGAGGCTGAATTAAATGAGATTTTCAAAAATCTTGATTGTGAAAACTTCTAAGATGACAATGTATTTATTTAATGATTTCATAAAGATGTAAAACTTCTTGTTAGTCAAGATAATCAATGTAGCTATTTGTGTTGTTAAATAAAATTTTGAAAATTATTTTTAAAAAAGACTTACTAAATTTAGTGAAATTTTTAGTGAAATAGAATTTTTTCCTAGTGAAATTTCATCACTAATCTAGTGACGGAACACTGGAATTATTCATCTAATGCTACTATTGATGCCTGAAAATTAAGAACAGTGGAGTAGCAATGGAATTTTTGTAAGGCTATATACGCTCAAATTCTTTCGTTTTTGCGGTTTATTTTGACCATAGTGCAAGCATCAATAGTAGCTTTAGGTGAGTAACGTATTTCAATTTTGTGTGAAATTGTGAGATACAGGTTCGGATGGTTCCCTTGTGAGTTGGGCATAGCGTTTAAAGGATGTTAATTATGTTCAATATAACCTCTAGAGAATTTACCATAATTATTGATATACACATGCCATATTTGAGCGCTAGTTGAATAAAATTTAACATAATGTAAATACTCTTATTATGCTATTAGCTTTTAATAAAAATATTTGTCATTGCTTAGATAATACCATATTTAACTTACCATTTTGAGATTCAATTTTCCTTAAAAATTTTAACCCAGACGCAGGTGAAACGTGTAAAAGGGCAATCGAGGTACAGAGAACAGCAACAGATAATGTGGTGCGCATTTTGAAATTGAATATTGTTTGGGTTAGAAATGAAACATTTAATTTTTATACTACTAAAGTTTTTATCTGTAAATGTTCATGATAGGAAATTTGAAGAAGCAATTTATCGCGCAAAGCTCAATGTAATTAACTTGTTAAATAAATATTTTTAATGCAATGCTCTCTACTTAGCTCAGTTATTAAATGCATTTTAACTTACATCATAATTAGTTGAAAAAAACACACAAAAAAGCACAGGTGTGGAGATGATGGATATCGAAATGCGTTAAAGACGTATTAATTACAAAAGTATTGCATTGAAATCGTTATTTCAACAAATTACATTACAGCCAGCACGAGAACTTCCGTAATGCTTAAATGATTACATAAGTACAGGTAATTATGATATAACGTGGTAGTTAGGTTCCTATAAAATCGGATATATTGCGAAAAAGTGTTATGTGGGATTTCAGTACAAGTCCTATGAGTTTTACAGTGTGGGAGAAAAACTGCTACGGGTTCTAGACCAGTAAGCTGTAAGGCTACCATGTCTAAAGATAGAAATAAGTTCATAGGCAAAATTACCCAGGAATAGAAATTGAGCTATTGCAGAAAATTTCCTTCCCTTTTCTATATCTTCATTGGTAAATCATTGAAGTCTTTTCTTCAGTTTATTAACTTCTTCTTTAAATACAATATTACATCTAAGTATTTGTTGGTTTTCAAGGAAGATTCACGACTTTCGAATTTGGTTTTAGCAGCGACAGTCTTGGTCCCTTGATTCGAGTCTGGGTTGCAGAACGTTTCCTTCCCTTTTCAATATCTTAGTTAATATTTTATTTGAGCGAAATGATCTTTCTAGCTTTTGATAATGTGTTTCAGCTAAACATGACCCTAGTTCGCTTTGTGCGATTTTATTTTAAAGAGGATGTATTTAGACAAACTTTAGCGCAAATTATGATTTCAATAGTTTAAGGTATAGGCTCCGTGCACACCACGGGTGGCAGCACTGAATTTGTCGTTTTTCGCCATCTGGTGATTAAATTTGTGAGTTTTTGAATGAGACCCTGCCCTCCCATGCTGTGAGAGACACTATAATTTTTTAGATTTAATGGCTAGTAGAAACTTTTTGTGGCTTTAAACTCCTGACAGCAAACAAATTTAGAGGATCTACACTTGTGAAAGGCAAAAAAAAAATAAAGGATACTAGCCATTTTCAAAAATATGTGAAACATACGCTAGTCACCCTGTTTTGATAGCTTTATGTAAAAATATTAAAAAATATTTGCCAGAGAACTTGTGTCTGTACAAAAGCTTAGAATCCTCTCCATCAATTGCCACCTCACAACATAAAGAATGTATTTACGAGTTTGCAAAGTGTTTTGGATTTCCATCTGACAAAATGGATGACGTTCAATCTCAGTGGCAAAACATCAGCAATAAATGCTGGGTCAATTTGTCTGATATAGATAAATTTTGGTTTGAAGTTGCTAATGATGTTAATGCTGCTGGAAATAGGTTTCATGATATTGCTAAGTTAACTGAAAAGGGTCTCTGTTTGCCAGTTTCAAATGCCACAGTGGAACAAGTATTTTCCCAGCATAATGTCATAAAGAATAAATTAAGAAACCGTTTAAGCCTTGACATGTCTGAAGCGATACTCTTCATCCGTTACGATCTGCGAAAAAATAGCTTAAATTGTGTGAATTTCCAACCCTCAGCACAAATGTAAAGAAAATTTAATCGACCAATGTATGACCATTTAACAAAAAATGAAGAAGATGATTGTAACAATGTTGTAAGTTTGATAGCAGAAACTGGGTGTCTAGCAAAACGATTTCGTAAAATTCCCTGACTTTTCCCGGTTGATCACGTTATTTTCCCTGACCATAAGCAGCAAAAAACAGTCTATCTTTTAGAATATTATTGATATTTTTTAAATTTTTCGTTCCCATTTCGCATTTTTTTTGCTGATTTTGTAAAATTCCCTGACTTTTCCAGGTTACAGAAATTTCCCTGACTTTTCCCGATCGCTAGTCACCCTGAACAGATCTAGCGACAATTTACTGTTTCCAACATTACGGAATAGTTAATAATAAGAACTGCTGATTTAAAAGCGTGTTGTTTCATTCTTGTAATTCCATTATACATCTGTGCCATTACTCCGGGTGTTTAGCAAAACGACTTCGAAAAATTCCCTGACTTTCCCCGGTTGATTACGTAATTTTCCCTGACCATAAGCAGTAAAAAAATCTATCTTGATAGAATATTATTGATATTTTTCAAATTATTCGTTCCTGTTTCGCAATTTTTTGCGTATTTTATAAAATTCTCTGATTTTTTGTAAAATTCCCTGACTTTTCCAGGTTTTCCGGGTCGCTAGTCACCCCCGTGCATGAATAAATTCTCCGAAAATATTTTTATTTTAAATAGTATCTATGATTTTCAATTATTTCAAAATTTCACTTCTCGCATTTCCCCCGAAAACTATACAGGATGTCCCAAAAGTCCGGTTTCATATTGAATATTGATATCCAGCAGATTTTTTCCTATGGGTAATAATCTGTGGCCACCTTTACAACATACGCTCACCTTCCATTGCAGATCTTCAAGACAACATTCAAAACTCAAAAATGGAATCAATATGGAAATCATTGCCATTCAAAGCTTTTCCTACCTGGTTTTTAATATTTTACTTATTCATGTGTATTCTCAACTGCAACATTTCAATATTTCCTGTGAGATCAGCATTTTGGGATACCGGTATTAATAAAAAGAAAATTTACTCTAAGTAAAAAAATATTATAACATAATATAATGTTTGTAACTTTGGTTTCTTTAATGTATCTTTACTTTTGCTAACAATTTATGTTGGAAATATTAGCTGAAAAGCCGTCACAGATTTTTTTTTGTAAATATTATTTACCACAATAAATGGATAATCTATTACACAAAATAACCAATTAAAGTAGTCATCTCAAATAGATGGAGTGAAAATACAATTTAAGCTCTTGTTTTCAGTCTTCTTCCTCATTTCAATTTACGGGCACTTAGGCTGAGGACAACAATCGGGATAATTTCCGGTTCCTGGTACCAATTCACATTCGGGGGGAACGGCCATTGAAGCACACCTGTAATAAATAAAATATAAAAAAAACAATTTCTAATATGAACGCTTTTCTTAATGACCATATACAAATAAGATTACACCTCTATTGCTTTATTAGGAAGTGCATGTCGCCATTCTCTTACTTTTGAATTCATTTGTGCTAGTTTGTTTCGTAAACCCCATGGTTTGTGCTAACTTACATAAAAGTTTATAAAGAAAATAAAATCTTCGTGGTTGGACTTTCCATTCCAAATATGTCACTCGAATATGTTCTTATGCGCTAATTTCTACATTAAAACAAACAGGCTTACGACACACAAAAACATTATATATTCTTTATTATTGGTTTCCGTCCAATATGAAATGCTATAATTTAAACTTTTAAATAAAATTATAAAAGACAACAACACGATACTATAATACATTTACAACTTTAAGTGGCTACTTTCAGTGCAGAAATCAATACAACCGAATGAAATTTCAAAAGTGGATAGTGGCTGGTGATTTTTATTGGCATAGTGATTAGTTACTTGAGCATTAAAAACATTCGTAGTACGTGATATTGCATTGCCATAACCATAACGATATTAATTTATTGTATTCGTTCCTTCGCCAATTTTTTTCTTTTATTTTTGGATTTTGACTTCATGTTCGAAAAGAGCATGAAATACATGTACAAAGTAAACGCTATGCAGTGAAACCTTTCTAAATCTGGACTCTATGAAATTGTGAAAAATAAAATTGAAATGGCGGCAGCGCGACCAGATGTAAAAAACACGGAGGGCTACGCGGGGCTACCTGCATTATGGGAAGTTAACCACCATAGAAGGAATCGAAACTACAACTTATATATGGAGAAAAAGTTGAGAAATTTTATTACGGAAAAAAAGTACAGAAAAAACTACAACTTACATATGGACAAAATTGTATCTCTTCATGGAGAAAAAGTAAAAGGAATCGAAACTACAACTTATATTTTTGGGGAAATTTTACAAATCCTTATTCATTGAAATCGCCATAAACAGAATTTAAGTTTTCATACAAGTTTGAATTAAATCTGTTTAAGGCGATTTCAATGAATAAAGATTTGTTAAATCTCTCCAAATATGTAGTTTCGATTCCTTTTACTTTTTCTCCATTAAGAGATAAAATTTTGTCCATATGTAAGTTGCAGTTTTTTTCTGTACTTTTTCTGTATATGTAAGTTGTTTTTTTCGTAATTTTTTCCGTAATAAAATTTCTCTACTTTTTCTCCATACGTAAGTTGTAGTTTCGATTCATTTTACTGTGGTTAAATTCCCATAATGCAGGTAGCCTCAGGTTGGGAGCGCCTCCGTAGCCACGCGTAGCCCTCCGGGTTTTTTACATTTGGCCACGCTGGTGCGGTGTTTCAGTGAATAACCCTGATTTAATTTAAATCGTCACTAAATTAATATTTCAGCAATAAGAACAAATCATTTCGAGAAAATACAAAAAAATGCTACGAAAGGGCTACATATTGAGTGCTACGGTCATTTTTGGGGGGGTTAGAAGGGCTACATATGGTCATGCTGAATGGCACGTTCGGACAGGACAACCACAAGGTCATGAAACGGATCTAAAAACGAAAATTTTTCTGTTGGGAGGGTGAGTAGTTACCCTTAAAACTTTAATTACTCCAAAATGGCTCTTCGCAGCTAAAGAGCTTCTTTTCAAAATAAATTTAATGGCGGAATGATGAACTCGCACGGGCCTACCATGAGGTCATGATTCGAATAAATTGGCATTCCCAAATCGAGTAACAAAAAGCTTATAACGAGAAATGAAAGCCAAGAGGCTGGGGCAGAAAACAATTATAATGCTTAAAAATAAAATAAAAATTAATTAAATTATGCTAATCGATTTATTAATTCAGACAAAGATAAAATAACGAGGAAAAAAACATTAATTAAAAAAATATTGTCTCATAATTATCTTAGAATAAGGAGGATGAATTTTGTTAAATTTCTGGCGTGTTTAATCAGATTTCTTTATTTTACTGGATATTTGCTTGAAGTATTAAAAATTCCAAATAAAGGTAGACAATATCTTGATATCCGCTTAGAAAATTTTATTTTCACAATATTCTGCTTAAATTATACGTGAAACCATCAATTAACATTCTTACCCAACATGACTGATATAATATTCATCGTCATCAATGAAGCAAGAAAGTTCTACACAGTTATCGCCATACCAAGTTTCCCCAACATCATGTTCATTATCACCAGAATCAACACATTTTCCTAAAAAACAATTTAAAATATTTTTAATTACACAAAACACTTAAAAAGGAAAAAGCTTGCTTTGGAAGTAAAGGTAAAAGCAGGATTCAGTACAAGGAGCGGTTAGAACTTTAAGGGGCCAGACACATAATGGAGCAACATTTTGGAAGCTATTTTTGAAATTTAAAAATACATTTTTTTTAAATAAAAACATTTTAAATTCGATTTTACCGTCTCGTGACTCGACTTTTTGGATAGCCGTTGCTCCCAATGAAAGAGGGACGACGATCGAAATGAAAATGAAAAGCGCAATCCAGACTTTCATTTTGCTGTTGTACTTTCACTAGCACTGCTCATTAAAAGTGAGTCTCTTCGCTTCGTGTTCTAATTAATTATACGTACTTTTGTCAGATATGCGATATGAAATGTCAATGAAAGGAAGTTTGTCGAGAATATTTCCCGATATTTGAAGAATTAAAAAGGTCAGTTAATAAATTGGCGCCTCAAAGGGAAATTCGCTTCGTTAGCGGAAATTATTACTGAAAAGAGTTTTGCTTTGACCTTCGTTGGTGTTGGCTGTAAACAATTAAGAAGAGGTGTATTTCCATAATAAATTAAAATATAAAACAATGCCTTTATTTAATACCTTCAGTTTTATGATCTCATTAGAAGAAATGAAATCATCAAAGATAAATCTGTATGACTAGGAAGTTTAAATTTCCTATTTAAATATAAAATTTCCGAATGAAGTTGTTAATTTTACAATAGAAAGTTAATCATCTTCTAAATGCGTAGTTTTATTAATTTGAGCTTTTATGGAGTTTCCTAATGCGAAAATAAATCTTCCCTATCAACTAGGGAAGTAGTTAATAGGTAAAACGAATTCACTTCATAAGGAAGATTTAATGTATAATAACAGAAGAAAATATAGTAACAAGTCACCCTTAAACACTTATATTTTTTAAAAATCCAAAAAAAAAAAAAAAAAAGGTAGTGAGACAGATTAATACACTGATCTACATTAGCGAGAGAAATCTTACAAATCACTCAGCCATGAATCAGTATTTTCATTTATAAGGTTTCTCCACTTTTTATATACCAGGGCAAGAAGCACAATCCAGAATCACAAAATTAGAAACAGAAATCAAAACACCTTTTAAAATAAAGAGTATAAAATAAATAAATTACTATTATAATTATTAATAACGCATATATGAAATCCCATAAAATTAATGTTTAACATTTTCAGTAATTAACAAATAAGAATTGCAAAAATAGTTTTTACCTGGAAATATCAACTTTGCCAAATTGAACTGCAATGAATTATATCCCTTTGTGATTCATAAATATTTAAATAAAATATTAAGAAAAGCTTTGAAGTACATCTAATAAATAAAAAACATACGAAACGTCAACTATTTGGAATTATTCTAAGCTTAGAAATAGATAAATCGCTGAATTATAAATAATTTTTTAAATGTTTCCATAAGGAATTCATTTTTGTATGTAGAAATGAATTGGTTCGGTATAAATATTTTTCGTTAACGATGGTCTTCAGATCCCCCACAGTCTTTCTCTCATTTTAAAACTCATAAACAAAGAAGCTCATGTCGATAATTAGAAGTTCAAATCAGTGAAAGCTCACCTGTTACATGTATGTTTAGAATTGTTGATCAAAAACATTCCCTCCAACTAAAGATGATCTGAGGGCGTCCAAAAAATTTTCCAATTTCTATTGTCGGACATTGTTAATTTTGGAATCCGGATGAAAGCCCCACATTGCGTATACTGTAACTGTAGCCATTTTTCGTTTTGAGAGAAAAATAATATTTCTAAAAATTATCGCACAAAATTGGTACAAAAATTGGACTGAAAAGCCAAAACATTATGACCACCACCACATTGGTGAATGAATTCGTCTGGGCCACGTAATTAAGAGGGAATGGTATCTATCTGCTGCTGGAGAAGGTAATGAATCAGTTTTTCACTTAATTTTGCGATTGATGGGAAAGGCTGCTGATCTAAGCGAATTTGATAGAGGGCAGATTGTAATGGCCCGAGTATCTCCAAAACCGCACGATCTGCCGTTGTTAGTATTTATGGAAGTGGATAAATGACGGTGAAACCAGCAGTAGACGCCAATGTGTTGGGCGCCCATGCGTTATCAAAGAAAAGCAAGATCGGCGCCAGACAGTGGCTAAGTTGACAGCCCAATACAATGTCGGTCCAAGTGTTTCGGAACACACATTTCAGCGGACACTGTTGGATATGGGCCTGCAGAGCAGACATACTACTTTTGTGCCTCTAGTTGACCAAGCGTCATTGTCAAATACGTCTACAGTGGGCCCGGGAATATCGAGACGAGACCATGGGTGAACCACGATTTCTTATCCATCACGTCGATGGTCGTGTCAGGGTACGCCGAATTCCAGGCAAACATTATGCTTTGGGGGACGCTCTCATGGGCGCCTCTGGGAACTGTAGTTGTGGTAGAACGGAGCATGAAAGTTGCGGACTAATTGCACTCTAACATGCCGTCTGTCTTCCCAACTGGACAACGCCCCATGTCACAAGGCGTAGTTCGAGGAGCGTAGTGATGAATTCCAATTAATGTCCTGGCCACCTAACTCGCCGGATCTTAATCTGATAGAGCACATTTGGGATGCCATTTTTGATAACTATCTCGAACATGTGGCATGGTGACTCCGAGCTCTCGGGCCTTTCAAATTTACTGTAAAGTGCAGACTATATGAAAAACCTTTCGAATGCATATTTCATTAAATGCGGATTAAACGCACGAAAATACGGCATAGACTTTTCGAAAAAACAAACCGCCTTAATACTAGCATAAATAGTTTCCTAATATTCTCAAGTACGATTCACAACACGATGGTACGTCAGTCGTTAAGAAGTTCTGAATCAGAACCACTGTGCAGTTATATATTGTAAAAAATTGAAATTCCTGAAATATTACATCTTGATTCTAAATAAAGATTGTGACATAATCCACTTGTAAATTCCGAATTCTCCATATAAATGAGCGCCGATTGGCTAACACCAAAATAAGAAATAGGCAACAAAATAGAGCTTTTATTTTTTAAGCAACATAATTTATTAAAAAAAAAATAAAATAAAGTCCCAAGATATAATGTCTGTGGTTAAGTCACGTCACCTTTCTAATTGAAAATAGTAACGATCAGTATGGGGAAAATTGTAAATTGACAATTTATTTAATATAGGCAATATTCTAAAAAAGGGGGGAGTTGTTGTCTTCCGTGTCGTTATCTTCAACATCGGCTGTGTATCCTCTCTCAATAGGGTCTTCAGATTTCTCGGGGAGCAGAAAAGGAAAATCAGGATTAGTCGAAGACACATCATTTTCCGTCGAGATGTCGCAGCGATAGCATCTGATGCAGCGCAACGGGTATTTTGACGAATAACGGCGGATGATCTTGCCGGAACGTAGAACGATGGCGACCTTATTTGTCAACACATCCAATCGACTAATGCAATGAACTACTGTACCAAGAGATGGTGACACCCTGTAGAATGTCAATCGCTGTCCTGCACCAAACGAACGAACGGTTTTCTCGACTGTCGACACTTCCTCCCAAGATTCCGGATTCAAACAGGACAATCGCATGGTATACACATCTTCGGTCTCTTTAGTCAAGGTTATCTGTTGGACATAGTCTCTCAGTTCTCCTTGGTGTAAAGACGTTAGCGCACACATCCAGTGCATACCAACGACATTGCAGCAACTATCATCGATCAAGAATTCCCAGTAGCCTTGTTTCAGTGGTATTTGGGGTGAAGAAATATGCCCTGAAATAGACAAGCAGTTCCCTCTAGGGAAACAAAAAAATTGACTACAGGTTTCCTATTATGATAGGGCTTAAAAATTCAATTTCAATTATGATAGGGTTATGTTAAAATAGATAGTAAAATTTACCTTGCCATTTGAAAAGGGATGTTTTCACGTAACCACGTCTTCAAGGAATCCGAGTTATTAGTGGAAAGATCAAAACTGGCGGTTGGAAATTCAGTAGCCATGGTTCTTCTTAATTGTTTCGTCAAATAAGCACAATCTTCTAAGAATCTGAAATGTGTTTTCAACTTGCCTTTTTATAGCTTTCAAAAGTAATTCAGTTGTTTTAGTAATTGTCCAATAGAATGAATCGGGTTGGCTTACTAAAGTAATTTGGTTATTATTGGTTCTTTCATCATGTGCGTTTTCAAATTGCGTCAGATGATTTGTCCACTAGTTGAACCATTTATTTAAAATTAGCAGTTTTGTGTAGCCTATGGAAATTATCCCCTCCGGCTTAGGGAATAATGATATCGCAAATACTTTATGCGAGACTTTCCAAGTCCTTCCAAATGTAAGCTCTTTTTTTACGCAGATGACGCTGCTATACTGACCTGTGCTCGTCAACCAGCCGTAGTATTCTCGCAGCTACAGAAGGCTCTAAAGGAGTGGTTTAACAAGTGGAGGCTAAAATTGAATGTAGACAAATGCAAGGCGATGTTTGACTCCAAGAAGAGAAAGAGATCATTAGATTCTCTAACACTATATGGCAAAAAACTGGACTGGGTTGAAACTTATAAATATCTTGGTGTTGTTATTGACTCTAAACTTACCTGGACTCCCCACGCAATTTATGCGTTGAATAAGGCCAGGAGAGCCAAGTTTAGCTTGATAGCTCTGCTGGGCCGGAATAGTGCTCTAAACATTGATAATAAACTCCTACTCTATAAGGTCATTGTTCGGACCATCTTGACGTATGGTATGCCCGTCTGGGCTACAATATGTAAGACTAGGTGGAAAGAACTGCAAACGTTCCAAAACGTTACCCTTAGGACTATTGCGCAAAAAGATCGGAGAATTGTTCGCAATTCCTCCATTTATAATGGCTTCAAAATGACTCATATTGGCAAATACGTTCAAGGGCTCATGGAATCCATGCTGCCCAATATAGAAAATCATAGCAACGAGCTAGTCTCGGGCATTTTAAATCATCCTATACATAGAAAGAGATATCGTGATCCAAGGCATATACTTGATATTAATTTTGAAGACATTGATAATGTCATATTTCCAGATTACTGGACTTCATAGGTCGTGTTTTATCTAATACTAGTGGTCTGCTTCTAGTCTAGACAGTCGTCAATCAAATTTTCCTCCACCAAGAGGAGGCAATTTTCTTTCATACTTTGGATGACCTTTGTGGGTACATCAGGCTTCTTTTCTAGATCAGTGTATTTCCCTTGGAACATGATTATGAAGGGTGAGATTATGGAAGCTATGCTTCAAGTTCCACACGAATACCGATACACTACACTGTTCGATTGTCGTGTAGTGAAAACCCCTATTCTTATTTGGCATGAAACTAATATTTCTCAGTTTTACAAATTGACTAATAATTATGATCTTTATTCCAATCACATTAACTTGTCTACATGTAATGATTTACGTTTATCCATTTTTCTAGATGTGTAATCTCTCTAAATGTGTATTTTCTTTCTTGTTTATTCTTCCACATTACGGGTTTCCATTAACCCCGTTTTTCAGTGCTTCGGCCTGTTGGAGGACAACATGAGGTTCATCAGCTTAGCTGTCTAGGTTGGTCTCCCGTCAGCTGTTGTTACTTACTTAGTTAATTATTATTATAAACGAAAGCATGTTTTGGTTCGAGTCCAGATGGCAGAATTTTTCCTTCCCTTTAGTGTATTCTTTGTTAGAGGTTCATTTTCAACTGTTTTCGTTCACACATAAAACAAATAAAATTGAATTGAATTGATTTATTATTGTACAATAATGAAAGTTGTATTGTTAGATGATTAAATTGATAGTTTAACTTTATTCGGCAGATATCCTAAAAACTCTTTACCACACATACCGAGGCCTTTAGAATAGGAGACGTTCTAAAGAATCAGCATAAAGAATTCGTTGTATTACTCGATTACAGAGGCCAACAGAAAATAACTTTTTAAAACATTTCTAACGTTAAGAGCTGATTTTTATGCTGTTTTTGTGCGTACAATCCGTATCTGACCTCAGTTTTTTTCTTGTTTTTTTATCATCCACAAATTTCTTGTTTTCCAATGAAATATTTATTCTGGCCGAGATGATCTACTTGTAACCCGAGAGCAGATTCCGACGTCCAAAGAGCGCGGACCTTATAGAGAACGTCGGGTTAGTATGTCAAGTGCTAAAAGGCCCCGAACATTTTTCGATGTTAAAACGGCAATATAAATTATGGGAAGTGCAACTGAATGAATGAAAATACAGCTATGCTTAAGAATGCACGCTTCGGTTTGTACGTTTATCAGGCCGCCCGACGTTTGCACGATAACTTGAAAACGGATAAACTTTTTCAACTTACCTTCATAAAAGGGTATCAGACAAAATGTAACTACACGCTTTAATACAGTGGGTGCCGCTTATAAATTGATAACAATAACCGTAACTAGGAAAAAGAGGAATTGCGGGAACTGTACATTACACTGTACAGTCTTCATAAGTGAAACTCTACAATGAATAAGAATGCACTTATTCCAATCAGTAATATTGGGCAGCAGTGTCCATTGACCTAAAGGGAAATGAAAAGTGGCTATTGTATTATTAAATAAAATTAATAAATATGAATGAGGCAGGTCTGCATTTAAAAAATAATTTAATTTAACATAATACAACAATAAATAATAATCTAATCTCCGACAACTCTAACAAAGGAAGGCAGTTCCATGACACAGTTTTGGGACTTTCCACTTGTCTGAAGCCGGGCTTGATGTTGCTTGCACACAATTCAGAGACTTCTCTTTGGCGGTTGACTTGTTACAGTAGTATTTTGCTTTGCGGAGGACGTCGATCATGGTCCAGACGCACTGATGATGGTAACCCACTGTTGTCTTGATCGGGTTACTCTAGCCTCACCATTCACTCGAACGCGGAAACATAGGTCGATTAGGGAGATCAGCCTGGTAGAAAACCCAACCCAATAAGTATTCCACAGAAATGCCTGAAATCGGTATCGTTCTAGCACATTTGGACGATCTCCAACTCATGTATGTGCTCTGAGTCTAGTAGTGCCGTGCGATGTATGATTTTTTTTTTTTGAACGATCCATCGGTGATTTTTATTCCTTGTTCTCGGTGATAAGTAGCTTTCACAGATTTTAGGTTTACATAAGTTAGTAATAATCTTTATTTTATTGAAATCAGACTAGCGTAATCGCAAACATGGCAACAGCGAGCAGAAAGCGTGCAATCTCTGATGTGTGGGAATATTTTGAAAAAGAGAATGGCAGTGCAAAATGCAAATTATGTTGTAAAAAGTTAAAAGGAAGTGGGAACACAAGTAACTTCTAACAACATTTACAGCGTGTGCATAATAAGTTATTGCCAAAAGCGAAGCCCAGTGATAATAACAATGACCATGCCATGTGCTGATAACAATGTTCAGCTGATTACTTCTGCCGAGCTTAAAATTGTTAATGATAGCTTTTGTATATTGAAACCATTTTTAAGCATCACAAATGAAATCTCAGGTGAAAAATACACCACGATTAGCAAAGTCATACCAAATTTAGGTATTTTTAGTGAAGCAATCTTATATTTAGTGAAGCAACTGTTTTAGACCCTAGGTTTAAAAAGATAGATTTTAGAAGCAGGTCCGCATGTGCACATGCAATAAATCGTATCAATCAGAAGTTACTTTTGATGCCTACTTCTGAATTGGAATTGGCTAATAGTGAAGAAATGGAACAGACAAACGCTGAGGACCTTTGGGACAGCAGGAAAATTTCAGTACTCTTATCCGATACTGCACGGAATGCTAACTCAATTAATTCTGATTTGCATTCCAATCTCAAAGTTTATTTAGAGGCGCCAATTGAGTCACATAAAATTGACCCACTTAAAGTGTGGAAGAGTTTGGAGAAATTCAATTTTCATTTTTGTTCTTTGGCAGTAGAAAGCTTAAGTATACCAGCAACATCTGTTCCAGCTGAGCGTTTGTTTTCAAAAGCTGGAGAAATAATTACTAAATAACGACCCTCCCTTAAGCCAAAGCATTTAGAGAAATTGTTGGTAATGCATTTTTTAACAATAGAAGAGTTGAAAGAATTGTTTTAAGTATTGTTGTCTTCAAAAAAATGTTTTTGTCTTGAATATTATTATCCTGGAAAAATTATATATATATTCAAATTATTCTTGTGGTGGTGTTTCATTATTCTACACTATTTAACCGGTTTTAGAGGTTCATTTTACATGTTTTTACAAGTAGAAAATAATCGATTATAAATCGATGCAGATATCAATAAACAACGATACATCGCAACGGCACTAGAGTCTAGTGAAAGAAGCTGGAATACTTTATCATATTCTGGCCATATATCACAGTCATACAGCGAGCATTGCTTGTTCGAAGTCCGTCATCACAAGGTACCGATTATATTTTTATGATGCAATTAATGGTCATTCACCGTTTTTAAATTTTTGTTATTGTTTTGATGTAAATATGTCATCACACCATGAAACAGGGCATACATGCACTCTCCAGTAATCATGGAACAATTTTGGGCAGTTCTTATACCCATTTGCCCATTCCTTCGTCACCCAGAGACCATTTCAGGCTTTGTCAAATCCATTGCACGTGCCCGTTAAAATACCAAAAAAAAAGGCATATAACAACCGATTTATGAAGATAGCAAGATTTTACTAAACATGTGTGATGATCCCACCCCCCAGGTAATGCACAAGTGTGCATATATTA
>JAHWFO010090301.1:0-15163 GCA_023313115.1 Rhysida immarginata | reverse complement strand
TTCAATTCAATCTGACTGCATGGCCTATACCGTTTAAAAATTTTGGCAATGTCTTCCGACGGTTCACGCACAGGGCTTCAAGCCGCCACTGTTGATCTTGCGCGGCACGTTTGTTGTATTTCTTTTATAGTTATTAATCACATAGTATTTATGTGATTATTTAATTTTTTACACACAAGTATTGTTATTTAACTTTTACTTAATAAAAATTTAATTTCCTGTATGTGATCAGTTTGTGTAATACTTTTATAATTATTAAGTATATTCTGAACATGAAGACTACTGAAGCAGTATAAGCAGTTAGGGGCTTTTATCCTACCCTCGACAACCTCTTAGTTTGAACCCCTCCCCTCTGCCTTTCGTATTATTTCCTTTATTATCAGATTATCGGTTGTTGATTATTACAGTAACGTCATTAGTTGATTTTCGTTAATAAATGTTCTTAAAAGGTTTTTTTCGACCATTTATTTATTATGTTGTTATGAATATGTGCATATGCCAGTCTGCGAACAGGTGACGTGAAATTTTGTGTTAAACTGAGGAAATCGACCACAGGATATTAAATGTTTCGGCAAGCTTATTATTTATGTTATTATTTAATTTTTACTTAATAAAAAGATAATTTCCTGTATGTGCTCAATTTGTCCGATAATTAATTTAATACAGTTATTAATTTCATTTTGAAAATGAAAGATACTGAAGCGGTATAAATAGTTTGGGGCTTATGTCGTCAACAAGATTAGGTGTATTGTGGCTACTATATCACATTGCTTACAAAAGCTATTTATAGATACGGAGTTTTAACAGTAACGGTATTTATTGTTTGCCTTTCAAGTAAATAAATTAGTAACAAAAATTTTTTTCGTTAATGAATTTTATGAAAGTTTTTTCGACCATTTATTTATTGTCTCGACCAACTGAAACACCCGACGAATTTGTCTCCGACAAACTGACCGCCCGACCAACTGACACGGTCGACGAATTGACATTCGACTAATTGACCTCCGACAAATTGACCGCCCGACCAACTGACACTCTCAACGAATTGACATTTGACTAATTGACCTTCGACAAATTGACCGCCCGACCAACTGACACTCTCAACGAAATGACGCTCGACGAATGACCTCCGACGAACTAACCGCGCGACCAACTGACACCGCTCAACGAAATGACGCTCGACGAATTGACGCCGACGAATTGACCCTCGACGAATTGACGCCGACGATTTGACCCTCGACGAATTGATACGTAACCCTCGTATATTGGAGTAATCAAGGTTTTATTAAACTCATCAGGAATTCGTCTTGAACATATAATTTGATATACATGTAACAGGTATTGAAATATCCTACTACCAAATAAGCCCCATCGTTTTAACAACTAACATTATAAAAAAGCCATCTCGACTAGAGATTTTCTTACGCATTTGCTTAATGGTATTGTTAATTTGATTTTAAGTAAACCCAAAATCACCAGTATTTTCTTGTAGTATCCTTTCAGGAAAAATAGCGTTAAAAGTCTGGGGGCCTCTCTCTTGGCTAGGATTATGTATATAATTCATATATAAATATTCTGTTTTTATGGTTTGTCGCTTTATTCTTCGCACCCACTCACATACTGTCACAGACACTCTTCACCCATTCACAAACTTGCACTTATTCATATACGTCCATATCTTACTAAAACATGCTCATACAAAATCTAATTCATATTTTGGAACTGATAATGCTATGGAACAATCATATTTTCACGTAAAATTTTCAAATTTTAAATTCCTCAAAAAATGTTTAGCTCGTTTTGATAATAATTTAATATTTCGATGATGAATTTGAAATTCTGGTTGAAAATATAACTTTTTAAACAGTAGCTACATTAACAATGATGTAACAATGTATGAAATTTTCGCGCTCAGGCTTTGTGTAGAGGTGATGTTGGTTGAGACCACGGTCTATAGATATTCATGGTCATCGACACGGTCTATAGATATTCATGGTCATCGAGCTTCGGCCATTTTCCATTGTTTCGAGAAGCTAAGGAAAACAGATCGCGCCAGGTGCCGCATAGATCGCACTATTCCCGACCGCAACCTGCGATAGAGATTTTCATTGAAACTGAATACGAAAGTAAAATTTCTGTCTGCCGATAGGGTGGCGCTGCAGGCGCAGTTAAGTTGATTGTACATGCAGCGCCGCTTTTCAATAGAGTTCCCGCCCTACCGGGAGCTAGAAACTTTAGCTTCATTTTAACAATGAGCTCGATGACCATGAATATCTATAGACAATGGTTGAAACCGATCAGGCAGAGTATTGTTACATCACCTACGGTAGGGTATTGTTGATCATATTTCTATCAATAATAAGCACGAAATTGTCCCTACCGTAGGTGATGTAACAATGTATGATTTTTCCGTGAGCAGGCTTTCTCTCTAGGCGGTATTGTTTTGTCTGCCTGAAACAACAATGGAAATCAGCTAAATGAACAGGTCGTTAGCATCCAGTAAGTCGTGTCCTAATTATCGTGGTTATAATTTTCCCACCAGATGGAGATAGTGGAGCTATTAGCGATAGGCACTTTACTTTCGACCCAATCCTCTCCGATTATCAAAAATAACTTTTCTGTTTTCCATAACCGATGTTCTTGAACAAATAGAGTTCCTTCTATACTAATTAATCATGGGATGATGGCGCAATTAATTCGTATAACTATAAAATTTTCAGGGAAGCGGCATTTTTCCGCCATTACAGCTTTTCATGAGAGAGATGAGGAATGCCACAATGAGCATGAGCGCCAATGTCGTGCTAGAGAGCTAACACGAACCACAGCCTACATGATTAGAGAAGGATGTACACGAACACGGACGAAAATACCCCGTGCTCCGTGTTAGGCGTTTTGCAACACGGGACACGGTTCATGCAGGAAGTGACATCAGATTTTTAGCAACACGACACGCTTAACACGACTAGCACGGAGTTTTTGAATGTAGCTTATGATTACTTGCACGTTTATGATTTGTATTGTTTTAGAGCTAACAATGTCCCTTAACAATGCTTTCCCACCATTACGGATTTCATGAGAGAGATGAGGAATGCCACAATGAGCATGCGCGCAAATGTCGTGCTAGAGAACTAACACGAACTAGGACGTAAAAAGCCCGTGCTCCGTGCTAGGCGTTTTGCAACACGGGACACGGTTCGTGCAGGAAGTGACATCACATTTTAGCAACACGACACACTTAACACGACTAACACGGAGTTTTTGAATGTAGCTAGTGTCACCAAGAATGAAAAAAAATTTACTTAATAATTGATTGTTAATTTTTGTAAATTGTAGGGACCTTTAGTGCGTTGTGTGGTCCCCTTGCACAGAAACACACGCAGCACAACGTCCTGGCATGCTCAAAATCTGGGTATCCAACAGTGGTTGGGGGATGGTATTCAGGTATCCAACAATGAAGTTCGCAGATTCTGCAGTGTTGGCAGAGGTGGTACTCGTGCCGCAACACGTCTTCCAAAAGCGTCCCAAACGTGCTCGATGGGGTTTAGGTCCGGGGACCGTTTTCCAAGAGCGTCCCCGTGTTCTAAGTGGTCTGATGCAGACGGGCATTATCGTCCATGTCGAGAAGAACATCTTGTCGCAGGGCACCATCCCGGTACGCCTTACCAGTTATGGCTCCCATCATAAAGCCTGCCCACATCATTTCGGTCATATTCAAAGATGTTAGCGGGGCTGGATCGTGTCCCACGCTCCCTCCAGATATGAACACGTCGAGAATCAGAGTTCAGACTCATTCGAGAACATGACCTGACTCCACTGTCCTTGTGTCCATACTGTATGTGCATCAAGCCAACTGTTCCCTATGGTTTTCAAGAGACAACGAGACGACGCACCTTAACGGTCATCGAGCGTACAGGCCAACTGCGCGGAGTCTCCTTTATACCGCTTGCCTGGAAATATTAACCCCAGTGGCCACTGTCAGGTCTCTGACAATGTTCTGGCTATGCTTCGCCTGTTCCTATGGGCAGATAGAGAAATTGTTATCACATTGTTAAACTCACGTCACCTCCCATTAGTAGTTTTTATAGTCTATCCAAGGAAAGAAACACTGCGGATATCCAATTGAATATCCGAGCTCAAATGTGAAACAATGATAATTATTTTTTGTCTTGTAGCGGTCTTGTCTGGGCATAGTGACCCTTGGACGACCCTGACTAAAGTGTCTGCGGGTATTTCCATCCTTTCGGAACCGTATCCACAGTCTTGATATGACGCTAGTTGACACGTTCAGCGCCCGAGACACTTTAACCTGGGACTGGCTTGCTTCCAGTCGTCCAATTATTCGTCCTCTCATTTCACTCTCTAAATGGGCACTATGAGCCATTAGCAACAATTATCAAATGCTCAATTACCAATAAAAATTAAAAAACATGTTCATTATGCAATATGCATTATGATCTGTGTTGCAAGGTCAATGAGATAGTGTTATGTCATTAGTGGTGCATCTACCCGTGTATTTAAAGTATATTTAATGATGGAGTGGTGTTTACAGGACGTATAGAATGGCCTTGACAGGTCTGATGATGATCGGATATGCGCAAGGGTCTCATTCTGCAAATCTCTTAATTTGTAGTTTGATGCCCATAGAAGATGATTAAAATATCGAAATACGAGGCGCATCCAGAAAGTAAGTTTCCCGATGTTTTCCCCTTTAAAGTAAACGTAATTAGCTGTGTCAATTGCGCATGCGTAACAGATCTATGACGTATCAATCATATGCCAGCCGGACAGGTCCCGCCTCGTGCCAGTAGCGTGGTAGCAATGGTCCGAAAGGGAAGCTATTATTTCTTCTCCCGCCGCCTGCGAGGTTCGGTCGGTGATATAGTTCTTGAATGCACAAAGCATTGCGCCAATTGAAATTCATCGTCAGCTCTGTCAGGTCTATGGGCCGAACATTATGAGTAAGCAGATGGTGCGTCGCTGGTGTAGGCAGTTTTCCGAAGGTCGTCAAAGTGTCCATGATGAAGAGCGCAGTGGACAACCATCCCTCATGAATGATGATCTTGTTGAGCTTGTGCGGCAGCGTGTGATGGAGAACCGTCGCTTCACGATTACGGAGCAGAGCACCCATTTTCCGCAGATATCGCGATCCTTTTTGCATGAGATTGTCACTAAGCACCTGCTGTTCAAAAAATTGTGTGCCAGATGGGTGCCGAAAAACCTGACACCCGAACACAAAATTCAACGCTTAGGAGCAGCACTGACATTTCTGCAACAGTATCACGATGACGGCGACGAGTTCCTCGACAGTTTCGTCACGGGCGATGAGACTTGGATTTCGCACATCACCCCGGAAACCAAGCAGCAGTCAATGCATTGGCGGCATAGTGGATCTCCGGTCAAGACGAAATTCAAACAGACGCTGTCGGCACGGAAAGTGATCTGCACGGTGTTCTGGGACAGGAAGGGCATTCTGCTCATTGACTTCCTTCCACGAGGTGAAACAGTAAACGCTGACCGTTACTGTGAAACACTGCGGAAATTGCGACGTGCCATTCAAAACAAGAGGCGTGGAATGCTTACTGCAGGTGTTGTGCTCCTCCATGACAATGCTCGTCCACATACGGCTCGACGCACAGCAGCTGTTTTGACGGAATTCGGCTGGGAGTTGTTTGATCATCCACCCTACAGCCCTGATCTTGCTCCCAGAGACTTACACGTTTTCTTGCACCTCAAGAAATTCCTGTCCTCCCGTGAGCGTTTTGGCAACGACGAAGAGCTGAAGACGTCTGTCACACGCTGGTTCCATTCACAGGCGGCAGATTCTACGACGGGGGGATACAAAAGTTGATCTCACGATACGACAAGTGTCTCAATTCTGGTGGTGGCTATGTTGAAAAATAGCTGAAACATTGCTGTATTTGTTGCCAATGAATATGTTCCTGTAAGTGTGAGTTCTTTTTTTTTTAAATAGGGAAACTTACTTTTTGGATGCGCCTCGTATGTCGGCTTTTTATTTTTTAATAATTATATCGCTAATCCTAGAACGTATATTTCTTATTTTTCATTGAAGCAATGTTCACCTTCACACCCATTATGGATATTATCTAAAATAAATGGAAAATTGTATATTGGATGTATATAATAAAGAGCTTATGAGATGTATGTGCAACTGTTTATCTGTTTGTAGTTAATACAACCTGTGACAATAAAGTTCGGTGAATGACATCAAATTGCTAACGGTCCTAAGAGTTCACCATCGTCATATCCTGCCACAGACAGGTCGAGACATGTTTAAAAAAATTTGAGAGAATCAGCGCTGCGAGTGTGTTTATTGAGTTTAAACAAGACATTGAAGAGAGAAGGCGTAGTATGCGCGTTCGAAACCCAAAATGGATCAGCGAACGAAAGAGACTCATGAAATGATGACAACAGTTTACAAAGAAAGTGCTATTACTTTGAAGTGTGTTTATGAGTGGTTTAAACGGTTCCGAGGAGGCCGGAACACCGTAGAAGAGCCCCCCGAAGTGGCCAGACATCCAACGTAATGTTACGACCCAACTGAAGGCTATCCCTAAAAACGACTACGCCAGGAGTTTCCAGGACTTGTACAGGCGTTCCCAGAAGTGTATTACCATCGGCGGGGATTACTTTGAAGGATAGTAACTGCTGTTTCATGTAAGCGAGCAATCCACTCTCAATATGCCATCATTCACCGAACTTTATTGTCACTGGTTGTAAGACTGGAGAATCATTTAAGTCTAATCTCGATACAGAGGATCATGAGCTCAGAAAAAAGCCCTATATCAAAAATCGACCAAATTTAGGGCTTATTAATGGGATAAATACCATTATAAATAGTCGAGTTATGATTATTTAACAATGTATGACATTTCAGTTGGATGGCTTTCTTTGTAGGAGGTGTTGATACAATGCACAGACATTGGTAATGTGTATAACTCCTCCCCCTCTTTTGCTGTGATTCCAACTTGAACTCTGGCATACATTAGATCTTACACATGACGAATATCATCTTGAGGAATGCCATTCCATGCTCGTTACACATGTAAGCGTAACTGGGCGAGAGCCGTAGGCAGTTGATAACACGGATGACACCTTGTCCAATCCAGTATCACACATGCTCGATTAAAGAAAGGCGTTTGTGTGCGTGCTCGCCAAGAAAGTTGACGGACATGCTGTTGAGTTACATGAGCGCATGCGGACAAGCGTTGTCTTGCTGAAACAGCACTTCTCCTATGCCATCCAAAAAGAGGACGAGCTGGATGTTGTTCTGGGCGTATAATGCAGCAATCAATATCTCCTCGATAAACACCAGACGTGAGCGACTATTGAAAGACACAATACCCAACATCATTACATGAAGAGTGGGCTCGGTTGGTCGAAGGCGTATACACGACGGAATCTGCCAAAAGAATCCACAACAGCAGTCCTGGTTCCAGGAGACTATTGAGTTTGGTCCGAGCCGACAGACGTGGTGCGACTATTTGAGTAGATGTGACTACTCGGTCTGCCAAAGAAGCTTTCGAATGCATCAATCCTCACGCTTATTCGAAATCTGCACTATCTGAATCATGTCTTTCTGTAGACAGTTCCCGTCCAACACTGCATAATTTGGCTGAAGGGTCACCCTGCCTCCCAAAGGTCCACTATGCAATGCCGTTCAAAGTCCGTTAGCTAGAGGATTAATGAATGTTGGCGACTTCCAAGCATGATCCACGTATTTATCAACTACTGGACAGGCTGAATAAACGGTGGTATTCGGTTTTATAATGCCTTGGCAGCTCTTTTGCACAGCTGAAAGAAGAACATCTGGTATCTTCTGCACTGAAAATGGATTATTTCACAATATTGAAAATTTGATCATATGCTGATGTCTAGGTAAAATCAGCACTATTACATCACTCTTCTGGATGTTCATTATTCAGTTGTCGTCAAATATATATGCAGTAGCGAAATGTCTAGACGAAAGCAAGCTAATAACGAATGAACTCGCCGAAGGTCAAAGGCAGAAATATTAAAAGTTTTAAGTGAATATGAATTAAATTTTCAGATTTATTAGTAGGCCAAGATTATATATGAAGAAAATTAAATGCAGAAATCAAAGAGTATGAATTATATATATCAACACGGGTATACAGCCAATAAAGCAGATTACAGAAGCCTTGAAAAATATGGCAAACGTTGTGCAACGTTCAACGAGATTTATTTTCTCGTCGATCTGCATCCATAATTTCTGGGAATCTATACTTTATACTTGGGATACATCTAGCTTATATTCTAATTTTTTAATGATTAGTAACATCATTTTAAAACATGGTTTAGAAAATATGTAATACAAACTTTGCGATATAAATAATTCAATTTCAGTTGTGTGATTGAGTTTCTCGTAACAAGTTTTCCCTTAAGACGATGTTTGAATTTATTGAACATTTTAGCAGAATTTGAGGCTCGATTTAGAAACATTGATCGAGTTTTCCTTCGAATTGCAGTTTTTTTGTTTAATTTGTGAAACACTTTCATTCCTTTCGCTCAGACTTTCGATTGGTTTAAAAACAATTTGAGCCTTCTTTTCTTTTTGATAATATACTGTAAAATGCAGCTGGGTATCCTTTTCTTCAGATTCAGTTGTTATGTAAGTTAACTGTAATCTGTACCAGAATTGTACACTAATTTAAGTGTTCTCATTCACTTTCTAAAAAATTACTTTCGTCAATATTTCTTCAATTTATGACCATCTTACAATTGGATGTAAAATAAATTGAAAGCAACATCGCAACGCATGATTGAATTTTTAAATAACAATTTATTTCTGTCACCATTTTACTAAAGAGAAAAACATTAATAATCTACATCAAACATTTACATATCTTAAGTTGCATCCTTTTAAAATTATTAATAATGAATTCATTATTAAATTTATTATTACACCATAACGAATAGAATTAATAAATGCGATTACTCTCGTAGTAACCAATGCTAAATTCAGGCGAGATGGTGTATGCGTAAAATGATAGCGCTGCTATCGCTATCGACCAACTTCAAAGCGAATCCTGCTTACTGCAAATGGATATTTCACGTTTCGTGTTAAGTTTCTGTCGTATATTTTACTGTTTCACTATTTATAAGTGAAGAGCGTGTTATAATGTCTTATTAGTGTAATCTGTATATTCCTTGCTAAGTTTAAAATACAACCTCTGACAATTAAGTTCGGTGAATGACGTCACACCCTAATCTGTGCGAGCTTTACGCGAGTAACAATGCATGTGAATACAAGCCCAGTCATTGTTTAAGCAAGTACAGACAGGTCACGTTTGTGCGTGCAATGGTTTAGCAGATGCTCGTTTCTTCAGTTGAAGGTGTAGCGTGCGCACGTAAATGTGGATAATGGATCAAAGAGGAACACTGCCGTAATCGTGCAACAGTTTCTGGCCAACAAAGGGGTCGTATCCATAGCTCATCCACCTTATTCACCAGACTTGGCACCGGCAGACTTTTTCTTGTTCCCAAGCCTGAAACGGGCCTTAAAGGGACACAGATTTGCGAACATTCCAGATATTCAAGCAAATGTGACACGTGAACTTAAAGCCATCCCTAAGGAGCTTCCAGGACTTATACACTCGATCCCAAAAGTGTATTGCCTTCCAGGGTGATTATTTCGAAGCACAATAAAGTAAATGTGGCTCTATCTGTTTTGCATTTTGTTGTGTGAACTTATTCACCGAACTTAATTGTCAGAGGTTGTAGTATTTTTACTCGTATTATAAAAAAATTTACTCGTTGTATTTACTCGTGCAAGTGCCTTATGAAAGCCTTATGAAAGCAGATATGTCTACTTCATTGGTTTGGCGGTTAGCAAATGTCTGACTGTCGCGGCCGTTGTTCTTGAAGATCACCAGGATTAGGCCCGTTTAAAGTTGAAACAAGTCGAGTTTCACTGAATTTCCTTTTAATTGACAATGAATTTAAAACGGCAGGATCGTAAAAAAAGCACGGCGTTTCGAATTGAGCTGAGCGCACTTCAAACTGTTTGCATTTGGATACCAGTTCTTCGCTGGTAAAAGGTTAGGTTAGGTTAGGCTGATTGTAGAAATCTAAGAAACGTGAAGTTTCCATCGGATTTCTTATTTACGCACCCATACAGAGAACAATTTAAAGGCACTCTGATAGAGAAAGGCAAGCAAACTCTTGCGTTATATAGAATCGAAAGCGGTTCTCGCGGCAGGAAATGACTTCTTGCCCTGACGGAACGATCGCCTCTGATGTCCGAGGACGCGGGTTCGACCCCCGGCCGAGGACGATGAGGATTTTTTCAGGGGAAAATCCTGAGGTCACGCACTTTCGAAGAAGGGAAGTAAAGCTGCTGGTTCCGTGTAGTCGTTTGCCGGCTGCACGTTAAAGAACCCTTGCGAGGCAAAATTTGCGGCCCCTATAACGCCGTCCTGAAATGACCATAGCAGTTGAAAAGGACGTTAATACCAAACCAACCAAACCAAACCTGAGGGAACGAGAGGGCCAATTTTCATTCTTCCGAGGCATTTTTCTTAACAAAATATTAGGATAAATCGAAATATTTTGAATGACATATTTTATTACCCTGGATGCAAAAAATAAAAAAAATAAAAAATATGCCTCAAAGTCGAATTTTTCCGTTAAGTTTAGCTTTAAGAAACAGTAAATAAACAGTTAGAAGAAAAAAGAAATCGTATTTGAAAATTAATTTTTAAAAAGACTTATCGTTTCATCTTTTTCCTTGTAAGCGAGTTCTAAAAACCTGCACTCGTTGGTCGAAAACGCACGCAGTGACACCTTGCAGATGAACCAGAAAACAACGCAAGTAATCACACTTAAAAATTGTATTCGTTAAAATTATTAAACTCTTTTAAATAATTTTAATTCGCTATATACAATTTTGAACCTTCAAACTTATTAAATTAAGAAAATTAGAAGTTTCAGTCTCCATATATAAGGATGGTTCTTTTAACAAAAATCTTCATACATTTTGAAAATGAATAAGCCCTTTAAAGTCTCCTTTAAAAGTTCGTTTTATGATAAAAGTTAAAAGTGAAACACTAAATTAATCTACCATGTTCACTATAATAAAATTTAATCCTAGTAGTTATAGTTTCGAAGTGGAAATTAAAAGTTGAAATCTGAACTTTTTTACAAGATCTTTTGAAACACGACATGAAAAACACTGGTTTGCTAAGAAAGTTCAAAGCTTCATGCAGTAGATCAAATCCACTATCCATTCTTTTGATCTATGAAAATTAAAATTAAAGTTTAACAGTTTACATTATTTTTTTTTCATTTTACTGTGTTTTTTTGTATTATATTTTTCAGTGCATTTTAACAAAAAATTTATTGATGTCATCAGGGATTTATGAACTTTTTTACACATTTAAATCCAAGAAAAAGGGAAAAGTCAAAAAATGTTTTTCTATCCTATTTAGAATTTATATTATGGTAAATATTAGCATCTAATATGCAGTTCTTAAATTCAGCTTGGGGAACTTCTAAAAAAAAGACAGATGGAAGGCGTTTCAAAAAGGTTGTCTCTCGTTTCTGCTTTATTAAAGATGTATTATTTATGTTAAAAAAATTTCCAAAGTGAGTTTTTTTCTATTAAGTCGTATTATTCCCAGTGGCTAAATACCCTTTATGCATATTGAGACAGGAAACATTACATAAATGTCGATGTAAATGTTCACAAGAAAGTATAAATGTATAAATGGGATTACCGCGGGAAAAAAAACTAATCCTGCGACAGTTGAAAGAGAGCATTCGTCAGCATATTGCGGACTTACTGTGTTAAGATGTGAAAAACAGTTTTGCGCTTGGAAAGCATTCTGAAAACACAAAGGAGACATTTTGAACAATTGTAGAAGGATTTCTCGGGCTGTAGCGCGACCTATCCGCGACCTAGTTATTTTTATTTAATAAATGGCGAGTGCATCATCTGCATTGTGTGTTCTTCGAGTGTCGTATCATTTGCGCCAATAGAACACCTTCCGCAGCCTTCTGAGTGGGGAAGTTGAATTTCGATAATGTAGATTATTAGGGTAGTTAGGTTTTCACAATGTGCGTCCGTCTGTCCGTCCGTCTGTCTGTTGATGCTCTAGCATTCGAACGCTTCCGGGAATTTTCGATTTCCGTTTCCGCCATTCGACAACTTAGGCTAAGGTCCAAAACTCTCACCGGTGAGAAGGGTTAGCGTTTGGTTGGACAGAAATCCCGGTCAGAAAACTGTCACGTCATTTTAATGCAGTCGGAAATGCCAGTTAGTGCTGCTCTGCCTAACTGATTAGTCTAACCGTCCTCATCGAAAAAAAGACGGTTAGCTCAGTGAGAAATTACGTCATCAATCTCTCACCAGTGCGGGTTTTTGACCACAGCCTTACGGAAAGCGAAAGACTGAGTTCCTTAATGGAAAAAATCGGTGAACTACTTCCAGTTAAAAAGGTCACAAATAATATAGGGGACCCTAAACAATACATGTATAAATGGCCTATGCATTGCCAAATGCTGTTCTTAAGAGAAAGGGCTTGCGAATTAAGTGAAGACACGTGATGGTCTTCCTTGATGGTCAATATCAGTCAAAACTGGTTCAAGGGTATGTACAGTCAATTCTCGTTAATACGAAATCGTGGGGACCAAGAAATATTTTCGTATTATTCGTATTTCGTATAAACCAACAATACTAAAAGTGTTATGAAATAAGCACGGAAATAGAGTACTTTAAGTTAGAAATAATTTTTATTCATCTCTCCTAAAAAAATCTGTAATAACAATTTGTTTTCGCGCTAAAACAACTTTTTTTTCTAAATTACTATTGACTTTACAATATAATGTAAATAAGTCTTCAGGAACATCCTGACTGTACGATATATAAGATTTAATTTCCTTCATCAATTCTAACATTCTCTGATTTGATGGAGCAGATTGAATTTAAATGATAAGATTTCTCGGGCAGAAGATTATAAAATAGGGCGGTTTCGTCAGCGTTGTTTCGTCACTAGAGCACGCGCAATTTTCAATGCTCAGCTGGTTTGCAAACTGGTTAGCTTTTTCTTTTAGAATATCGCCGCTAATGGAAATATTCTTTTGTCGAGCCTAAAACAAATACAGCGTACAGTACGTTATAGAAAAAAAGCTTACAGTAATTTCTACAGCACTGTATTGTACTACATGTATACCGGAATAGAAAAAACGTTAACTTGCCGGTGTAATGTCAAAGTCTTTAGCAACCTGCCCGTTTATAGCATTTGGTTTTTCCGCTGCATTCAGAACTTGTAACTTAATATCTAATGAAAGATCCTTTCGTTTCCTTTTGCTTGAAGCTGACATTGAATAAAATTCCTGACTGTAATAAAATTAGATAACTGCGTTGTAGCGATGAGAAAATTGATTTTGAAACGATGCCGACAATCGACAATCGAACAGTGCAGGTAAAACGAAACGAGTGGTCCGAAAGCAACGCTTTCACTGCCATACTCGTCCAGAAAGTAACCACGGGAAGTACACTGAACTAGGCAAGAAGCCAGATGAAACCTAGTTAAGTCATCCAGAGGATAAGATGGAGTCCTTTCCTATCAGGACGATAGTGTTGATTGTTGATTGACGAGGGACAAGGGACACGAGGAGCTAGGAGATCCAATATTCGGGAAATATCGCCTTTTGGATGTCGTTGAAATTGATGTCCAGGAGGTGACGTGGCCTGCGATGTCTAAGAAGGCTTCTGAAGGTAAGCGGGTGCTCAAGAATACCTGCAACCAGAGGATTGGGATGGTCCTTCATCTTCGGAAGCAGCTTTTTCATCAATTCCTGGACGTGATTTCCAATGGGAGGTATCTCAAAATCGTCGGCAATAGAAGTATTTGTTGCAACTCTCCTGTCGAGTTGAGCAATGGTCCTCAAGGTAATGTTTTGGAAAGTTTGGAGGTCCTTCCATCTGGACTTACATATTGTGGCCCAGGCAGGCATACCATATAACAGAATGGTCCGGATAACCATTTTATATAGCAAAAGTTTGCTATCTATTCCAAGAGCGCTGTTTCGCCCCAGGAGGGCGACCAGGCTGAACTTTGCCTTCTTAGCCTTATTGATAGCATAGGAGACGTGGTCACCCCAATTTAGCTTAGCATCTATCACCACTCCGAGGTATTTGTAATTCTTCACCCATTCGAGCTCTCTACCCGAAAGAAGGAGAGGCTTCGGTGGCTTCCGAAGTTTCTTGGTAATAAACATAGCTTTGCACTTGTCGACGTTTAGTTTGAGTCTCCACTTAGCAAACCATTTCTCGCACTTATGTAAGGCATTCTGCAATCGAGATATGACATGAGCGGGAACGCGAGCAGTGGTCATGATGGACGCGTCGTCAGCGAACAGATACAGCTTGCATTTTGTAAATGTTGGGAAGTCATGGATGAAAAAGTTGAAGAGTGCAGGGCCAAGAACAGAACCCTGGGGAACACCAGCTTTGACGTCACACGGGTTTGACAAGGAGCAGCCAACCTTTACTCGAAATATCCTGTTCGACAGAAAGGATCTAATCAAGGCAATAAGATCGTCCGGAAATCCACAAGTAATCATTTTGTGTATTAGGCCTTCGTGCCAAACCTGATCAAAAGCTTTTCGGACATCCAAAAACACAAGACCACCATATTTAGCGCAGTTAAGAGGAGTGTTTAAATCTGCAACAAGCCTCCAGATCTGGAGTTGGCAGGAGTGACCTGGTCGAAAGCCGAATTGCTCTTCACGAACAAGATTGTTAGCCACACAGAAGTCGTTAAATCTCTTAAGAATGATGCGTTCAAACACTTTTGATAGCATAGGTAACAAGCTTATAGGCCTATAGCTGACAGGAAGAGCAGGGTTTAGACCAGGCTTCGGTATGGTAACGATTACAGACTCTTTCCACTTGACAGGAAAGTAACCATGTCTCCAGCAGTCATTCATGGCCTTGGTAATAGTCGCAACAACATTAGGAGGTAAGTTCTTGAGAGTGCTATTAGTGATGGAATCGATACCTGCTGCTTTCCTGCTTTTAAGATGCTTGATGACATCGGAGACTTCCTGAACACCAATAGTGTCCTCACAGGTAGAAATACGATGAGTGACCTCGTATGCGATACATCCATCGTTTACA
>JAHWFO010090296.1:0-13772 GCA_023313115.1 Rhysida immarginata | reverse complement strand
GGCATATTAATGAGAAATATCGCATGACCAACAATGCAAGACAAAGTTTTTGCAACAATGGTATCAACACGCAATTCACAAACACTCTGCACGGACCAACAATATATATCTCATGACCAACAATGCAAGACAAAGTTTTTGCAACAATAGGTATCAACAATGGTATCAACACGCAATGCACCAATACAAGGCAGGGATCAACAATATATATCTCATGACCAACAATGAAAGGAAAATTTTGTGCAAGTGTAATTATCCCGGGCAACGCCGGGTAACTCTTCTAGTCTTTCTATATACTCGTAAATAAAGAAGGATGTTTGTGGGTTTGTTTGTTTGTTTCTTTGTTTCTTATACAAATCTACAAATTTATTCCGATCTTGATGAAAGTTTGCATGCGTGACCTTCAAGGCATGGCGAAGGTCACTGTCTACCTCAGATTTCGGAAAAATAATAAATGTCGCTAAAAAAATCGATATTCATGGTTATGGCAAGGCATATTAATGAGAAATAACTCATGACCAACAATGCAAGGCAAAGTATTGTACAACAATAGGTATCCACAATGATATCAGCAAGCAATTCGCAAACACTCTCCATGGACCAACAATATATATCTCATGACCAACAATGCAAGCAAAGTTTGTGCACAACAGGTATCAATAATGGTATCAGCACATAATTCACAAAAACTCTGCATGGACCAACAATATATATCTCATGACCAAAAATGCAAGGTAAAGTTAGTGCAACAATAGGCCCGTCGTGTTCACATCAACAATGGTATCAATGCGCAATTCACCATTATGAGCACAAAATGAAGATGCAATGATAAAGCAATCCTTTCCAAGAATTATAACAATGACCACAAAATGATGATGCAATATGGATAAGTTTCAATTTGTAACAATGCATAGAATTCCTGTTATTCAGGATTTTCTTAGAAAAGAGAGTTCTTAGTACTTAAGAATTTCTTGAACATCTTTAAAAATGATCAGTAACTGGAGATAATGGAGAGTTAGCAGACTATTGAGAAAGAGTGGAAAGATGACAGAGGAAGCACTCCTTTAGCTCCGTGCTGTATTGAGCAAATGGGAAGCAAGTAAATATAATAATCGGCGACTGCTAGACTACACAAAGTGATGAATGGCCAAGTTTTGCTTCAACACATCGAGGGAAGAGTGGAAATTGCAACAACATCAAGTGTACATCTGAAGTAAGATTACGCGAGTAAGAAATTCTTGGAGAGGTCCATTCATTGCGAGCCTTTAAAAATTTTTTTTTCGAATTTTGATTAAGAATTTGTACTGTATTAATTCTAAGCATTTTCATGTGTTTATTTTTAAGATTTGCAAAATTTAATTTAATTTTTTGAGATTGTTCTGCTTACCTACAAGTGTAATTATCCCGGGCAACGCCGGGTACCTTTGCTAGTCTTATATATAAAATGCTAAATCCTCCTGCTCCGTGCTCGTTTCCATAGTGACGAGCAACAATACAACCTTCATTGTTTCCAACAAATGAAAAAACAGTGATTGTTAAAATTCAAAAATCGCAGTTGACGAAAAAGACTAATAAAAACTCTTATACTCGTATTTTTCATAGGCTACGGTTCAAAAATATATTGTCGTCATAGATTTAAGTATATACATCTATTGACTTTTAAAAAAATAGCACACTAAAACAAATCAATGAATCAAATTAAATCCTAAGTAAGTAATTTAGCCATTCTAAATTACGAAATTCAGTACATGTATATGATTCTTATTTTTTAGTTTTAATAGTAAATAATAACATTCAAATAAAATTTTGAAATTTATTAACAATTCAAGTCACAAGCACGTAACATTAGTTTTTACATTTTACGATATTCGTTATATAGGAATAATTTTTCAGTTGAATGAATTAATGAAAAGGAAAAATTCATAAATTAGAAAAATAAAAAAACAAATCGAAAAAAATCAAAATCAAAAGTATATAACATTTTTTCTCATTTTTTTATATTCATTATATGTGTATAATTAATTTTTTTTGGTTTTAAAATATAGTGGTCATTCCCCCAAAAAATAGTCTGCCGAAGAAATAGAGCAATGAGGGAGGTAAAAAAAAAAAAAAGCCCGACGAGACACTTTCACTGAAGAGCAAAGTTTACATCTAACAGATGTACCGTAAATGTGTTTTTGTGTTAGGTTTTACTTGTCAAATTGACAGTAGTGACTTTGTCCCATTGTAATAGGACACGTTGTGCTAGTATCGCTCTCCTGTTGACAGTCACTTTTTTTTACTTATCGCAATACTGTTTATTATCGCAGTCTTGCCAATTATCACAATCCTGTCACAGATGTAATTTTTAAAAATAGAATCGAACTTGCAGTTTCCAGTATTGCAGTAACCATCGTACGCCGGGCATTCGAATAAAATCAAATGCAATGCCATTATTTATTGGATGCTCGGATCAGTGCAGCAATGTGTGTCTGACGCGAACTGTGGTGATCCTTTATAAAAAACTTGAGTTAAGAAAGAAACCCAAGCTCTCTGTTTTCAAATCTTTGTCCCCATTCCCTTATATGGTCATGAGTCTTGGGTAATGACTGAAATAACGCCGAAATGAGATTCTGAGAGATAGGACAGATGTTCCTCACTAGATAGTGTTCAACCTCACAATAAGGCAGTCTTTAGCTGCTGAACTGCTACTTCTCCGCATTGAGAGGCCTCAGTTGCATTGGTCTGGCCACATATATGGATGCCGCAAAACCGTCTTCTTAGGCAGTTGCTATTTTCCAAGTCGGTGGTTGGGAGGGGGGGAACAAAAACATAAACCTGGTCGTAAGCCCATAAGAAAAAAAAATCATAGGTCAAGTGACCGTGGAGGCTGCGGAAGAAGAGGAGAAGTATGTCTCATAAGAGACCAAGGGTATTATCATTGATCATTCGGGTTCGAGTCGCTTGGGTATTATCATTGAGGACATCCACCCGATGACGGAAAATCTCGAGCGCTGCCCCGCAACCTTAACGAAAAAGCAGGTTTGAAAATTATATAAACATTTTTATTTTTTTATTTATTATTGTCAGTCCTGTCAATTATCACAGTCCTTTCACAGGCGAAATTTACAATTAAAATCGAATTTACAGATTCGCCTGTTGTGGCACCGTCGTATGACGGGCATTAATACTAGTAATGAAATAATAGACCCTTGCACAAAACGCTTCAACAATTAACGCTCTTTTCATTATACAGAAATGTTTACAAATTAAAGGGCTCTCATATGTTGGAATATATAGACAATTACTACTCGCTCCATTTAACTTTTAAGGTACAGTCAACCAAAGGAATTAATCCACACGAGTTTAAAACTTAATATTACATGTCATGCTAATGTGTTGTTTTAATAGCTTTTTTAATTATAATTATTTAAATTTAATAATCTTATTAATGTTAACCCTAAATGTAATATTAAATTATTAAAAATAAATTAATATTGAAACGGTAAAACTTAGAGTAAAATTCAAGTGTGGATTATTTCCCTTTAATGACTGTACATGTATTTTTCTTCATTTTGAACTTCACATTTCTGTTAGAAGTACGCTTTGCCGTAGCAAGCAGAGGCTTCCTTAACAACCTCATCTAACTCTAACAACGAAAGTCTTATTTAGAAGACAAATGTTATCTATCCTTTTTATTCTCGAATGCCTTAAAATCCTATCGGTCCTGGGCATTTTGGTTGCCTGACTTGTTCATAAAGAATTCATTTTAACTTTTATAAATTATTATATAGAGTAGGAGTTGTAATAAAGTATATTAATTCAAAATAAAAACTCCATTTAATTAAAAGAAATATAAATAAAAAAAAGTCGGACTTTCATCATAGATCTTCTTCACCTGTAACTGTGTTCCTTCCTGTGTTTCGTGTAACATTTCTCAACAAGATCTTCTTTTCATCTGTGTTTCATCTATATACGCTCCATAAGACCTTTGTTTCAATTGTATTTCGTCCACTTCAAACTTTGCATTTCTCCAATGAGTGATTTGTGTTCATTGTTTTTATTATTTATTTTTATTTATATTTCTTTTAATTAAATGGAGTTTTTATTTTTTAATTAATTAACTTCTATAGAATTTATACATATGAATAGCTAAAGGAGAAAGGAATATGTTTGAGTAATGCAAGAAAACACAAATAAACAATTAGGCTGAAGAATTGAGAGGAGACAATTAAACAGCCAACTAAAATAGAGGGATCAAGGAGAACTGAGAAAAACAAAAATAAATTTAACCACTAAAGGTTTCAGTCAAAAGGCAAGTAAGCAGAAGTAATAAGAGTTGTTAATTTAATTTTGAAAATGAGAAGTGAAGTTTGTCCTGTGAAGAATTAAAACTTTGGCACAGCTTAAACTTTGTTATAATTAAGTCCAATTCACTGAAATTAGGAAAAAACACAGAACTATTTAACTTATCTACTCTAAACATGACAGAATTTTGGCAACGAAAGAACAGTCTGGAAATTTAATTGTAGTAGATAATGCTTACTATTAAAAGAAAAGTGTGGATGGTAGAAGTCGAAGTGCATTACTAAAGATGACGTTCTTCCGCTGTAACTGATAAAATTTTGTGTGGTTGATAATCAAAATGATAATATAATTATGAACACAAAAAGTTTTACTCCAAAATGTATAATAAATTCTATATGAAATCTAGGGAACCAGACTGTATAATACTGGGTATTAGTGATATTCATTAATAAATAGCGAAAAATAGCAAAGAAAATTCCACGGCCTGGATTTCTTTGCTATTTTTCGCTATTTATTAATTAATATCGGAGGTATTGGCGTGAAAAAATCCTCCAATGACCATTTTCAAATTATTAGTGATATTGCTTCTTAGGTGAAACTACCCAATTCTGAAAGAGTTTAACGTGCTGAACACAAATATCACATTGAAAAGAGCTGATTGGCTCTCCTTACAGAGATATTGACGTATCGTCTGTTGTGTAGATGGTATCCCGTAATATAGTGCAATTTAATAAGGTAAAATGCAATTATATTTAGAAAAAGTACAAACAGATTTCTTACGTACTCATTTTAGATTTTTTCATCCTACTATTTTAAAATAACAACAGGTTTGTGACTAATACTTATCTCCAAAATGTTTTTAAATGCGAAAAATTAATTAAAAGAAGAAATATACATGATCTCTATTATCTTGTTAAATTATATCGTAATATAATTTATTCCTCAAAATTTCTTAATTCTGTTATTCTACGTGTACCTAAATTAAATTCTAGAAACAAAGATATATTTTATTTACCTCTTCCAAGTAAAAACATTATATATCAATCTCCCATTTTTAAGAATGTTAAAATTTTGTAATATCATGTCTGATCTAATCGATTTAAATTTTATGAGTTATAATCAATATAAAGAAATTGTTACAAATATATTACAATTATCTTATGATTCTAGTCAGTGTTTTATTGTTTAATATTTTTATGCTTTTTCTTTTTATTATTATTATATACTTTACAAATTTTATTGATTCAATTTTTTTTGAATTATAATTATGTAAAAAATTGTTATTGAAATATTACACTAATTTTATGATCTGTTTTCTTGCTTATTGCTTAATATTATTATATTTCTTCTTTTCATGTTATAGTATTTATAATTTTTTATATCTTACATACACTGAGTAAGCATATTATTATGACCACCTGACATATTTATGCAAATACGCGCACGGACGTCGCCACAATGTTGCTAGCGGGTCGGACCAATATAAAAAGGGAAGCTGAGTGTGGTCTACAACAGTAGACGTGTTCCATTCTTCAACTGTGGGTAAACGACGCGATTTAACAGCCTTCGAACGCGGGATGATTGTAGGTGCTCGAAGCTATGGAACGAGTATCAGCGAAACAGTTCGTGGGGTGCTCAAGAGCAGCCGTCGTTAAAGTATTTAAAGGCTGGACGGTTAGCCGGAAGACGGGGTCTGAACGTTCGCATTGTGGCTGCCTGCGGATGGTTAATGATCGGACAGAACGGAGTCTCGACTGGTAAAGGATAACAGACAATCGACAATCGAACAGTGAAGTGTACATTTGTTAGGATGGAACGAAAGCACCGCTTTCACAAAGCTCATTCAACCAGACTAAACTCCAAATGAAATACACTGAGGTAGTCAAGAAGCCTAACCAACCCAAGCGGTCTTCCATATTATACAAAAAAGAAAATAAGATTGACGATTGTCAGAAATAAAAAAAATACATGGAGAAAAAAGATTATCACATCTTCCAGTAGTCCGGAAAAGAGACGTTGCTAATATCTTCAAAATTGACGTCAAGAACGTGCCTCGGTTTAGGATACTTTGTATGCCAGTTCATATTAAATGAGTTCTTCAGTATCCCATTCACAAGTTTATTGTCGTAAGTTTTCATCTTCTGTATCATAATCAAAAGGAGGTCCTGTATGAACTTTCCGATATGGGCCATGTTTAAATCCAAGTGGATGGATTGGTTTTTCACCGTCCTTCTGCCAAGCTGAGCAATGGACCTCAGGGTAACATTCTGAAAGACTGTAGTTCACTCCATCTGGTTTTACAGATAGTCGCCCACGCAGGCATGCCATAGAGGAGTATGGTTCGGATAATCGACTTGTACAGAAGTAGCTTGTTGTCAATGCTGATGGCGCTGTTGCGACCCATGAGAGCTATGATACTGTACTTAGCCCTCTTCGCTTTGTTCAAAGCATAGGACATATGCCAGTTCCACGAGAGTCTTGAGTCAATGATAACACCCAGATACTTGTAGTTTTCCACCCAGTCCAGTTTCTTATTGAACAGAATAAGAGAATCTGGGGGACGCTTGAGCTTCCTATTGAGGTACAAAGCCTTGCACTTTCCCACATTAAGGTTCAACTTCCAGCAGTTAAACCAGTCTTCGAACTGCTTCAAGGCGCACTGCAGCCGAGAGATAACGTGAGTCGGCTGGTGTGCCCATGTCATAATGGCAGTATCATCCGCGTCGAAATATAGATACATTTATCGGGTTTCGTGAAATCATGTACAAAATAATTAAATAGCACAGGTCCGAGGACAGAACCCTGAGGGACACCGGCCTTTACAACACGGGGCGTGGAAAGATTTTGTCCAAATTTGGCTTGATAGGATCTGTCGTCAAGAAAGGATTTCACCATCAAAATCAATTCAGCAGGGAACCCGTGTCTAATCATTATGTAGACAAGGCCCTCATGCAACACTTGGTCAAACGCTTTACTGACATCAAGAAATACCACCCCACAGTACCTGGAGAGGTTCAGGGGGGTGCTCAGGTCTTCAACGAGCCTCCATATCTGCATCTGACAAGAGTGGGCAGCACGAAAGCCAAACTGCTCTTCCCGAAAAAGGTCATTTGCTAGACAGTGGTCTTGGAATCTGACGAGGATCGTTTTCTCCAACACTTTGGACATCGAGGGTAGCAGGCTAACAGGTCGGTAGCTCGCGGGAATTTGCAGGATTTTGGACCTGCTAGGAGATACTCAACACGATAGATTGCTTCCAAGCCACAGGGAAGTATGAAAATTTCCAGCAATTGCTAATGATATTAGTGAGGTCTTCAATAAGGTTCTTCGGGAGATTCAACAGGGCATTATTGCTCACCTTGTGTCTTCCTGGAGCCTTCTTCTTTTTCAGTTTCCGTATGATGGTGGCGATCTCTCCGGCCTTTAAGTTGATCTTCATTAAATGTTGCGGGACTACGTCAACGTTGACAATACCTTCTTCCACACTCTGAGACATGATTTGGCTCTCGAGCTTATCGTTGATAGGAGTAACAAACTGCATCTCCAGTGAGTCTGCGATGATCTGGGCCTTGTCCTGATCAGTCTGCACAAATTCACCTTGGAGTGGAGGAAGCACATCATTCCTCTTCTTCTGCAAAGCTCTGGCCATACTCCAAATGGAATTGTCGCGAGCCGACAAGCTTTTGAGCTTGGCATTCCACCTAGCGTCTCGAAGCTCTTTTATCCCTTCTTGGACTCTTCGCGCCAACCTGTTGTACTTGGTTTTGAGCCAAGGTTCACCATGTCTTTGCCACAGCCTGAGGGTCCTGTTTCTTACGGCAATAAGGCGTTGGATTTCAGGAGTGAGTTGGATACGATGAGGAGGTTTATTCTCCGTTGGTTGGGCACTAGCTTCTAAGGCACTGTCGATACGTCTGGTGATGTCTTCAACTAGCTGATCTAGGATAACATAAGGGTAACTGTGCATCAAATAACTGCTGATCTTAATCAGGGGTCCTCCAAAAAGGTCTCCAATGGGCAGCTAACAAGTGGAAACGACTCCAATTCGCTCAGGAGCACAAGGACTGGACTATCGAGCAGTGGAAACAAATCATGTGATCTGACGAGTAACGATACCTATTATTGTTTTCGCTCGAGTTTGTTTTATGACGTGTTTTGTTCGTAGCTCGGGATGAGTTCGCGAGCGCTCGTTTTTAGTTTTTCCGGTTTTAGGTTTTGTTGGGGGGGTTTTTTTGAGGCAGTCTTCTTGCGACTTTCAACCTGGCTACTTCTCGGATTTTGAGGGTTAACCATGGGTTGAACAATTCTTCTTGTTTCACCATTTATTTTTATTTTACCGGCTTCTTCCAATGTTGTGGGCAGTCCCGGTTGTTCGTGCCGGTTGCTTGTTCGTCACTGGTCGCCGTCTTGCTGAAATTCGGAGGCGAGGATTATGGTGAACTCACCGTTTTAGTGGCGTAGCCATGAAGCTGCCAGCGCCGCCGAGCATGGATTGTGCGTTTCCCCCTCGGGCGTTCGTCTGAAGTTCTGGTATGTCCTAAACAGTCAGTGTCACTTCTTCCAGCTCCTATTTACTTTTATTTAATTGCGACCTAGTGTTGAATTTGGATACTTGCCTTCCCGAATAATTTTGCTTGCCTCAACTAGGAAGAAAAGAATCATTTCTGAATGAATAGCGTCGTTTGTTCGACTGTTTGCAAGTTGATTTTTTCGCTGCAGATTGATTTGCATAAACCGCTGAGCGATTCGATGATTTTTTTTTATGTTCCGAATGTTTTCAGCGCGGAAGTTAAGAAACAAAATGACTCATTCGATTTGTTAACTTTAAGCTTATGAAAATATATAATTTTTTTTGTGAATCGTCTGTCTCTTTTAACTATTAATTAATCCTGGTGACCTGTCTTGCGATCTTTAGATTTGCCTTTTCGTTCATTATAATGCTTATTATTTCTTTTATATTGTTTGTTTTTTTTGCTCCCTTTTTTAGCTTCTTCATGAACCTCTATGGGCGATGGTGATTGTTTCTTTGTATCGATAAATCTTGTTTGTTGTCATTGTTTACCTTGTAATTTTCGTGTTGAACCTATACCTACGTGTTTTTTTGTAATAGTTTAGTCATTTGTGTGCGTGTCCTTATTCTTTTGTTTTTACTTTTAGATTTTAAGTCTTTTCAGAGGTTTTCGAAGCTTGTTTTTTTTATTTTATTTCATTTTATTTTTTATCCATTTTTTTGCCCATTTTGTTTATTGTTGCCTAATTTTTTTTACTCTTCAGCACCTTTTTTATTTCTCCCCTTAGTATTTTATATTTTTTTTGTTTATTCATATTATACTTCTTTTTGGGTTTCTCTAAGCAGGTCTACCTTTCATGTATCAACCAATAATACTTGCTTCCGAAGAGGACCATTAACATGTTGTCAAAACTTCTCTAGCAATCGGAATTTTTTTTGGTTTTGTACAATTGAGTTGATTTTACATATTTTGTAATCTCCTGTTTGTAATTTCAAAATTAACTTTTCATTATTGTCAATTTATCTTTTTAAACTTCTTTTCTTTTCCAAACTAAACCCGTACCCTCTGTCTGGTGGTTGCTGAAGTCTTTTGTTTCGACCGAACATTTCTCCAGAAGCTCGTGGTTTTCTCTTCCTTCCTTGCGCAGATACTCTCCTAGTCATCCTCCGTCTCTCCAAGACTTTTCCACTACTCCATTCCGGCTGATCGTTTCTCATCTTGGATTGTGGTCCTCGGGGATCAAAAAGTCAGCTTAGAATAGTTCTTCTAGCAACCCACCTTTACTATTTATTTCTATTCTGGAATTGATTGTTTTATTGCTTTAGTTTTTCTATTTGCAATAAAAGTAATATTTTGTTTGGAACTTCCTTAGTTTTAATTTTTAGATCAAATATTTTTTAAATATTTACCTCATTCGTCTTAATTGCGACTTAATCGGATTTTGTCACGGTTTGTTTGAAAATTTTATTTTTAACAGTTGCCCTCGCGCTCTTAGATTCCTTTCTTATCTCTGGGGTTTAATAGACAGTCTTAATTTTTTTATTTTACGAAGTAGATCCTTAGTTTTGGGTGGATTAATTCTTATTGCTTTTGGGTGGGAGGAATTATTCAAAGGGGTTTTCTCACTTGAATAAAGGCTGGGCGTGCCGGGAATTGGTTTTCCTTTCCTAGCACGCTACAGTACATACATACGTACATACATACGTTCGGACGGAAATTTTTTTTCAAAATCTCAACATATTTTTACGAAGCATGAATTTTTAAGTCTATTTCATCAAAAAAAAAATTTAAGTTTCTGAAATGAAAACAAAGACTTTCATTCTTAGAGAGTGATAGGACAATAATAATAAGCCCTGCATTTGTACTATCTATGATGATGCAGTAACAATGTATTACATTTCAATGCAGAGTCCTTCTCTCTCGGTGGTCACGCTCCATCTCGGATGTTAACAATCAGTGTTTTCCGTTTGTTGGAAACAACGAAGGTTAGATTGTTGGAACTACATCACTTCCATAACGCAAAAAACATTTCATTCTAAGCATTTCTCTCCCCAAATCGTTGTCGCCGTATAAGAAGTTTCACTTCAACAAAGGAGAAAGAAGATTATCACATCTTCCAGTAGTCCTAGAAGAAACGTTGCTAGCATCTTCAAAGTTGTCGTCAAGAATGTGCCTCAGTTTTCGAAACTTCATATGCCACTTCATATCCATTGAGTTCTTCAGTACTCCAACCACTACGTCGTTGTCGTGAATCTTCATCTTCTGCACCATAAAAGAAGGTCCTATATAAATTTTCTGATATGGGCCATTTTAAAATCTGAATGGATGGATTGGTTTTTCACCGTCCTTTTGCCAAGCTGGGCAATGGTCCTCAAGGTAACATTCAGGAACGACTGTAGCTGACTCCATCTGCTTCTGCAGACAGTGGCCCACGCAGGCATGCTATGGACCAAATAATTGACTTGTACAGAAGTACTTGTTGTCGATGCTGAGGGTGATGTTGCGACCCAGGAGAGTTATGAGACTGCACTTAGCCCTCTTTGCTTTGCTCAGAGCGTAAGTCACGTGACGATTCCACGAGAGTCTTGAGTCAATGGTAACGCCAAGATATTTGCAGTTGTCTATCCAGTCCAGTTTCTTATTGAATAGAAAAAGAAAATCTGGGGTATGCTTGAACTTTCTGTTAAAGTACATATAGTTGCACTTTCCGACGTTAAGGTTCATCTTCCAACAGTTAAACCAGTCTTCGAACATATTAAAGGCGTACTGCAGACGAGTGATAACGTAAGAATGCAAGATATTCAAGTGTGGCTTGTGTGCCTATGTCATAATGGCAGTATCTTCAGCATAGAAATATAGATTACAATTTTTGGATTTCGGGAAATCATGCAAAAAATAATTAAATAGCACGGGCTCGAGGACAGAACCTAGAGGGACACCAGCGATTACAACATGTGGCGTGGATACATTTTCCCCAACTTTAGCTTGGTAGGACCTGTGGATGAGAAAGAATTTCACCATCAAAATCAAATCATGAGGAAACCCGTCTCTAATCATCTTGTAGACAATGCCTCCATGCCACACTTGGTCAAAAGCTTTACTGACATCGAGAGATACCACTCTGCAATAACTGGAAAGGTTCAGGGGGGTGATCAGGTCTTCTACGAGCCTCCATATCTGCATCTGATAAGAGTGGGCGGGACGAAAGCCAAAACTGATCTTTCCGAAGTAGATCATTGGCGAGACAGTGGTCTTGGAATCTGACGAGGATCGTTTTCTCCAAAACGTTAGATATCTAGGGGAGCAGGCTAATAGGTCGGTAGCTCGCGGGAATTGTTGGATTTTGCCTCTGCTTGGGGATACTCAATACAATAGATTGTTTCCAAGGCGCAAGGAAGTAAAAAAATTTCCAGCAGTCGCTAATGATATTGGTGAGGTCGTCAATAATATTCTTCGGGAGATTTATAAGAGCGTTATTGCTCACCTTATCTATTCCTGGCGCCTTCTTCTTTTTCAGTTTATTTATGATGGTGGCGATCTCTCCAGCCCCTATGTTGTTCTTCGTTAAATGTTGCGGGATTTCATTAAAGTTGACAAGACCATCTTCCACTTCATTAAAGTTGACAAGACCATCTATTTAGACATGATATGGCTCTCGGTGTTATTGTTGATAGGAGTAACAAATTGCATTTCTAGTGAATCTGCAATGACTTGTGCCTTGTCCTGATCACTTTGCAATAGTCACCTTATGGTGTACGGAGTGGAGGAAACTTATCATTCTTCTTCTTCTGTAAAGCTCTGACCATGATCCAAATTGAATTTTCGCGACCCGACAAGCTTTTGAGTTTGTCATTCCATTTAGCGTCGCGAAGCTCTTTTGTCTTTTCTTGGGCTTTTCGCACTAGCATGTTGTACTTGGTTTTGAGCCGAAATTTACAGTAGCGTTGCCATAGCTACGGGTTTTGTTTCTTTCAGCAATTAGGCGTTTGATTTCAGGAATGAGTTAGATTTGATGAGGAGGTTTGTTCTCTGATGGATAGTCACTAGCTTCTATGGCACTGTTAATGCGTCTGGTAATTTCTTAAACACGTTGAACGATGTCCTCTGTACAGTACGCAATGTCGGGTCAGCAGCCATTGTCCTTGAGAATATCTTTGAAGAGCTTCCAGTCTTGATGATGTTTGAGTTCTTCTCTGAAATTGATATCGACATTGTCAAAGTTCAACGCCACAGGCTTGTGGTCAGAAGAAAGGTCATCAATCGTGAATATTATTGTACGGTTTGAAGAAACTCTTCAACAGCGAGATATCCAAAACGTCACTAGTAGGGGAGTGGTCGCAGTAGTAGGTGTCCTCCATAAATCCAGCAGCGATAACATCATCTTTGGTTTGCAGATATTTATAGAGAATTATGCCCGTTTGATTGAGCGTTTTCGAATTCCAGCTTGGATGTTTGGCATTTAGGTCACCAGCTAGGATCACTGGGACGTCTCCAGCGAGAAGCTGATCGAGTTCATTGAAGAGGAAGGTATGCTTTGGCGAGTTGTAGATTGCCACCAATTACACATATGCAACGGAGACATCCTTCACAATAATGGAGGCTGCTTTTATGCCCGTGTAAGAATTGGTGATTACTTCTTGATAGTGAATACCATTACGAATGATCGCAGTTCCGCCAGAAGTATTCCTCGTCGTATTTGCTGAAATACGTAAGAAGTCTTCTATCTTTCCGGTAGACACAATGTCCAGGTAGCTTGAAGTCGTGGCTTGGCTTGAGGTGAGTTTCCAAAAGGAAGACTACATCGAACTCTAGATTCAGCAGAAAGTTGTGAAACTCCACACGCTTACGAAGAATTCTTCTGGCGTTCCAGATGACACACCAAAATACTCCTTTGTTAATCATTCTAAATCGTTGGACAGCCATAATGTTAATTAGTTGACGTAAGAAGACCACTCATCTATGGGAATCGCTTAC
>JAHWFO010090290.1:0-11770 GCA_023313115.1 Rhysida immarginata | reverse complement strand
AGTTCCAACTAGTTTCGCCATTTATTCCCGGCTTTGTCAAAGATATCCTTGACAAAGCCGGGAATAAATGGCGAAACTAGTTGGAACTCCTGATGTCCCTCTGTTATACTGTAAGGCCACAACCTGTTTAGTTTTCTAATTTAGACTTGGCTATAGTTTCGTCATCGTGCCCTTTCCTGCCTTTTCTTGAATTTGTGCCTGGAACATATGGTAGTGACCACTCGCCCATCCGTCTTCGTATATCAATAAATGGCAAAGATCATTGTTCCTCCGGCCCTCCCAGCCTTTCTCGACTATGTCTCCATCCGCCCTCCGTGACCGCCCCACCTAGTGCTGAGTCCCCTTTTAAACAGTGTTACCCTAGATCTCGCGACGTCTTAGCTCTACTGAAGTTATTTCAAGATAGACTAAAAGGGGGTAGTGTTCCCCCCAGATCTCCCTCGCCAAGGCCCTGCTGGTGGAACTCCGCCTGCGAGGCAGCCACTTGGCAGTGGAACAGTGCCAAAAGAACCTTCCTCAAGTGCAGGTGTAACTATTGTTGGCTTACATTAAGAAAATCTAAGGCCCTGTGTAAACGCACTCTAAAAAAATACAGAAGGCTATTTTGGAAGAACTTCATTCAAAACAACAAACCAAATAACGTTTGGAAGGCTCTAAAAATCTTTCAAAGACGCCCTTCTTCTCCTATACCGCTCGTCAAAGATGACGATGGGAACCTTCTTGACCCCAGAGCGTCTGCGGCGAAAATTCTTCAAGTGGTTGTGGGCCCAAGACAGCCCCATAATTTGCCTTGGCCGCAGCCTCTCCCTGCCTCTTATAGGATACCGGACCAGCTGTCATGCTGGGAACAGCCTTTCAATGAATCGGCCTTAATCTCGGCATTCAGCGCAAAACGATCTGTCCCAGGTCCTGATGGGCTGGTCAATCCCACCTTTAAGAAACTCGAAGGCCAAGTATCGATACTGCTCGAAACTCTTAATATTTCTTGGAAAACGGGTATCATCCCGTCCCAATGGAAGGAGTCTATCATTTATCTCGTTTTAAAGCCCGGAAAACCTGCCTCATCGCCTGCCAGTTTTAGACCCATCGCTCTCACTTCGTGTATGATCAAAACTTTTGAAAGAGCAATTAACAACAGACTCCAACATTTTTTGGAAGTTAACAGCGTGCTCCCAGATTATTGCCTGGGGTTTCGTAAGGGGCGTAATCATAGTTTCTCGACGCTTAATTTACTGAACTCAATCTATCTGGCTAAAGAAAGAGGCGAGAACATAGGTGTCGTTTTCTTAGACATTAACAAGGCTTTCGACTCTGTAGCGCACGACGTTTTATTTAACAAGCTTATTGATGTCAACGTACCTAGGAGACTAGCCATTTGGATTATGTCTTTCCTCAGAAAAAGAAGGGTTGGGATGAACTACCCAGGTGGCACCATCTGGACGTATCAAAATCGTGGCCTCCCACAAGGATACATACTCAGCCTTACTTTGTTTAACATCTACACCAGAGATGTCCTCTCAAGTGCACCCCCTTTGATAGGGAAAATATATTCGCAGACGATTTAGCCTTCTGGTACCACAACAAATCCTTCTCCCAGATAAAAGCTGTCCTCCAGGAGACGTGTAACGCTCTATCAGAATGGGGCGAAAACAACTTTATTAGTTTCTCGCCGGATAAATCTGTAATTCTGGGTTTGGCAAGCAAAGGCTCTCCCCCACCTCTTTCTGTCTTCCTACAAGGTGTTCGTCTCCCAATAAGAAGGATTCATAAATTTCTTGGAGTTACTTTTGAAACTAAGCTAAACTGGCGCTCCCACATCTCTACTTTGAAAGCAGGCATCTCCAAAGGTCTTGCGTGAGCGAGGCTATTAATGTAATCCAAGTGGGGCCCTCCTTGGAGGGAATCCTCTACCCTTGTAAATTCCCTCGTAAAATCTCTGACCTGTCCGCCATCTTCTTATTACTAGCTGTCAAATCTAACGTTTCCCCCTTTAATTACGGAGGAGAGGAAGATTTTAAGGAGCTGTTTACATGCTAGCCCATCATCTCCGTGCCCGTTACTGTATATAGAAACAGGCATTCTTCCGCCTCAGTTAAGGTGGGAAGCCAAGGCTGTCCAAATCTTCCACGCCTATTGCCAAATTTTTAATAAGTCTGCGACTACATCTTCTTTCGCTTCTGTTTGTGACTCCCTCCTGAAGTCTGCCTGTCTTCGTTCATTAGCGACCCAATTACTTAGAAAGTTTCATTGCGGCCATCTTCTTTTGTGTGAACCTATTATTCTTGATCATATCTGGGAATCCCCCCCAGACAACCTGCTTTTAACTATCCCCAAAAAATTTTGTTCTTCGCCCTACCCAAAAATGAATAATGCTCTTTTCGAATCTTATCTTAGAAACGAATTCTCGGACTTTACCAAAGTGTACTCCGATGCCTCGCTGGTCTCCACAAGCCTAACCGGCGGTATTGGAGTATGCGTAAAAAATAAATGTTACGTATCTCAAAAGATTTTTTCGGCAGCGAGCTCATACCAATTGGAACTCATGGCAATTCATAAATCACTTATACTTATATCTTCCCTTCCCCCAGATAATTACTTAGTACTTACTGACTCAGAGAGTGCCATTGCTTCTTTTCGGGCAGCCCTAAGCAGCAAGCAGTGGTTTTTTAGAGAATTACTGGGCTTGTCATCGATCTAACCCACCAACTTTACTTGGGAGGTTATCATGTCTGCCTTCACTGGAACCCAGGCCATCGAGGGATTCACGGAAACAAAATGGCCGATAAATTAGCGAAATTGGCGAGGATTGGAAATAAGCCTACTAAATTTGCTCGTGTTGACTCAAAGTGCCTTGGCTCTAGAAGGACAATGGTGCTCTGGAACGAACTCTGGTCAGTAGAGTCCAAAGGAAACCATTATAAAGCGCTTGTCCCTGAAGTCGGCAATGTCAAGAGCACCACTCCGAGGTGGCTATCTTTTCGACAGAAATCTGTTCTATTTCGTCTTAGAAGTGGTCACCTTCCGCTCAATTCCTTCTTGCACAAAATTTAAATATCTGCCTCTGCTCTCTGCTAATGTGGTGAGGTGGAGTCCGTGGAACATGCCCTACTCCAGTGCCCCCGCTTTTGCCGGCAGAGGTCCCGACTGGTTCAAGGTCTTTCAAAGAGGAACATTGACGTTACTTTGAAAAACATTCTCCTTTTTTCCCCAATGAAATCCCGTTTAAAGGGATACGTCCTAAGACTTTTGCTCTGTTATTTGTGTAGTACGGGTCTTATAGAAATAATTCTCGGCCCTCTCACCCTCCGTTTGTGGCGCTAATCTCTAACTTTTGAATTCACCTGCATTATAAGAATCAGCTAGTCTCCTTCCTTCTGGAGATGAAGGCTGTGTAAAGAAGAAGAAGAACAAGTGCAAGGCAATTCATGTTGAATTTTTTTGTGCACTTTCGACGAAAACGGAGAGGAGCGATGTTAGTTCGAACTTATCCGGAAAGGAGATGTTTGTTTATAGTTCTCTAAGGCTGACTAAGTTAGGGATCCCAGATTTTCAAAACAAAAAACTGGGACACTTAAAAAGTAACCTGAGAAATAAGCACAACGTTAAACATTTTTTAATTTTTAAGGCTTCTTTTTAATTTTTTGCTTACAGGCTCCATGCCTAAATGTTTCATGTACGCACTTTTATTCTACTAAACTTAATTTTTTATTTTTATTTGCACTGTGGACAACACCATATTGAATCTGGCAATCTGCTATTCGTATCTGAAAAAACTCCGAGCGATTCGAGAGCTATCAGAGACAAATCCTGGTAAAATCTAGGTAATAAAAAAAACACTAGCCTAGCATAGAAGCACGTATATAGAGATGATGCATCAGCTGAAAATTTTACTACAGAATGCTAAACATGCTACTTGAATAGGTTTATACATGAACATGATCATTGCTAGAAACGCGTTTGTTAACAAAATCATTAAGTGACCATTTTCATTCAAACATTTACCCGATTATGAAATCACAAGTAGTAACTTCTTTCCAGCTTGACTGTTTATACTTGTGGCAACAAGCACGTGTTTCCTAAAAACTGCGTCAGCTGACGCTTAGTAAGCAGCAAAGACAACTGACATTTTGCTTGCTAGACCAAGCAGCATTCTCTCGGTTGCTCCACTCTGTGACATGGAGAGAAGCGTGCATGCGTTGATCTTAGTCAAAAATTAATTTAATCATGTTTTTCTTTTTTTAAGATGCAAACAATTTTAACACAATCAAATATTGGGACAATTAGCATCCCGAATAAATGTTTTCGGGACACCGGGACAATTTGTGAAAAAGTGGGACTGTACTGAGACGTCTGAGATCCCTAACTAAATAGGTTTTTGAAGTTATAAAAGTGCGCGAGCTGGCACATATTGGTGCCAGAACAGGGACTGGTTCAACTCTCGCACGGGCACAAACTGATCTCTGGTTCAAACGGACCGAGACTGACTCCAGAGTAAGGGGAACTCGCTTAGGGTGTAAAAGGAGAATAGACAAATACAAGCTGTCGAAAGGAAATACGCAGTTTAATAATATTTAGATACATTAAGTTACATCAATCAAATATTGGGGCCCCACTCAATAAGTGTAAATCATCAAATTAGATAAGGAAACGTAAGGTCTCTTTACAATATACAGGTGTTGGCTGTCTTACAAGAATTATTTAATATCTGTCTATTTAACCCTTATAACAGGGGTCTGATCCGGCTACACAGTATCTTGCATGCCATTTCACACTCTGGGCACTTCGCTCCAACGCCACTTGCTAACCTTAACCTCCTGCGATTGCTATACCCAAACTATCCTGTCCTGGGACTTATGCACTGGGTCCCCATCACTGGGTGCCATACACTTCGTTGCCCTCTTGCAATGCCTCGAGCGCATCACGTTCCCCTTTTGTACTGTAACCCCACACCCACTGCTACTACTTGAGCAGTTATTATTTTGCGCACTACGCTATGCCTACAATTCACTCTGAATTCGGCGAACGGGGAAGTTGCCAAACTTAGCCTACCCACGTCAGATCACGGATTGAGCACGTAAGGCAGAAATACAAGAGCAGGACGGTACACTCTGGATATCTCGCAGAGTTACGAACCTTGGCCCCTGAACATGAGCGTGGGTGCTCAACTTCACACAAAATCTGGTTGACTGGCTCGTATGAGCCCAGCGCTTTATTGATGTAATGCGATTTCTATTAATCTAAGAATCAAAACCTTTCCATAAATCACAGGTGCACCATGAGACACTGACAAAGGACATAGCTAAATCCACTAGAGCAAAGCATGGACGTGCACGCAACTCAACAGCTGAATGCTGACATTCTAGCACTTCACCTCCGATGACTTGTCAACCACATTCGAAATGGTTGGTGAGCCATTTTCCGAATACAACAATTCTTGTAGTCTTGCGGAGGGACAGTAGTCAACTCGCGACAATTCTACCAAGTTTGCATTCAAATAATTAAATGTTGTATCTCACCAACTGCGAAATCCCCTCTATCCATAGGCGGCGAAAGTACTATCGAATGATGAAGGTAAGTCACAGTAACAGATTCAGACTTCCTATCTTGGGCGAGCAAAAAAAAAATCAATAAAATTATTTAAACAGCGTTTCTAACTTGAAGGGCGACGGTATGCAAGAAACGAACTTTTATAACTTCAAGAACTGTAGTCAGCCTTAGAGAATCATAAACAAACATCTCCATTCTCGGTATGTTCGAACTAGCATCGCTCCTCTCCCATTTTCGTCTTAGAATACACACACACACACACACAAAAAACACGAATTGCTTTGCACTCGTGCTTCACAGCCAAGCTTCAACAATAGGCAGAGCAACGTTTTCCAAAAAGGCAATGATATCTACTGTATACAATTCCTGGATCGCCTTGTAAGAGCTAAACTTAAACAAAATTGCATTGTAAGGATTTTAAAAAATCAGTTGTAAATGAATACTGAAGATAACCGAAAGGAAGAAAGTCGGCTATATTCATAACGAATAAAAGTATTGTAAAATGGACATTAGTGAATAATTTTATATACTATACAATGTGAGTTGAATGAATCTAATAATTTTCCTACTTGACATTGTAAAGATGGTCTTGGCAAATTCAGAATTTTTTCTGATTGGCTGCTCTGTTTTGTTTTCATTTCTTGGATTTGTCTTTTTTTGTATTTTATACTTATTACTTGATTGGTTCTTTGGTATTTATTTTTTTTGTTTAATTGGTTATCTTATCGTATATACACTTCTTTGAGGATCTTATCGATTGTCGATTGTCACATACTCTGTATTCCGCTGAATGATCGTTACAAGGTATCCAAAATGTGCATACAGTTAAACAAGAGGACAAGAGGTTGTTTTTTCTTCTACAGGGTGATTCAGTCAATTTCTGACCATTTCAGTACTATGATTTATTGGCATGAGTTATTCGGACCCCTGTGCAAATTTCTAAATTTCAAATCCTCATTAATTATGCTTGTTAAATTGAAGAACAGTAAATTAAGGATCAAAGGATCAGTTCTTGGTGAATGTTTTTTCTTCTTCTTTTATTATTATTATTATTATTATTATTATTATTATTATTATTATTATTAAAGGTAGATTCCGAACTCTATTGTTAATATCGCCGCCAAAGTGAAGCCAATTGAAGCCATGGAATAGTTAGCTGTTGGCTGCTTTGTTTATAACAATTTTGGCCCCAAGGAATAATTAATTCCAAACCACTCTTCAAGTTGTTCCGCGTACAACTGTACAAATAAACACGAAAAAGGATCAGGAATCACTTTCCACAAGCATAAACCCAAAATACGTAACTAGAATGAACCACTAAATGAATACTTTAAATCACCAAATCATTTTGTTAGTAGTTTCACTTTCCAAAATGTTATGTACTATTATGATGGTTTAAAAGAAAATCTATGTTTAAAATCTTGGGATTAACTTCCTGATTTGGCAATTTATGTGAGTTCTTCTCTGTATTAATCTTGTCTGTTTTTTTAGATAATATCTTGGCTGGTTTGTTTTTGCCTTTTTAAAATGTTTTGTAACAATTTTCTATAAATAAATGTTTTACCATCCGCATAAGTAAATTAAGTCTGAATGTTTATTTCATTTACAACTTTAATTAATGTCTATATATATAATCGTTAAAATTACAAATATGCAACAGATACTAAAATTAAGTCAAAACCACTGTAAGTTACGTGAGGGTAGTTGATTAATAATTCTTTCACACGCCGATCACGGACGGAGTGATAAGTTTATCTTTTCGTTAACTTTGTATTTTGAAATATTTTATTATATTTTATAAACCATTTTTCGATCATGGTTTCAAGTTCAGTTTCGTTTCGATCATCTTGCAGTAACGTATTTTCATTTTAGTTACGTATTTTGGGTTTAGGCTTGTGGAAAGTGATTCCTGATCCTTTTTCGTGTCTATTTGCACAGTTGTACGCGGAACAACTTGAAGAGTGGTTTGGAATTAATTATTCCTTGGGGCCAAAATTGTCATAAACAAAGCAGCCAACAGCTAACTATTCCATGGCTTCACTTTGGCGGCGATATTAACAATAGGGTTCGGAATCTACCTTTAATAATAATAATAATAATAACCCTCGTGTGGTCCTACGTCCACGTCGTGCGAGGGGGGCAACATCTAAGAGGGATGGCCCTGGTTAACAGGTCTGATTTACTCTACCCTTAGATTAATCTTGAGGGTCCAGATGACCCAGTAGGGCTGATGAGCTGATTACATCAACCAAGGGCCTGCTGATGATGGAGATGGCTAACAGGACCACCCATTTATTGGTGATCAATATGATTAGTGCTAGTGCGTTATCTGATACCGGCTCGGACGTCACCCGGGTTACCAAGGTCCGCGCTCGTGGGTTACCAAGATCAGCGTCGCACAATTGTTATGAAAAATTTAATACCCTTACCCACGCTACAGAAAATAAAGCAAGAAGTTGCACAACAGCTACAAGAACACGAGCCATCTACACAAACTGACACTCAACACACAGAATCAAACACTAACATTGACATCACTAATGAACTTGTAGAACACACACTCAACAATGAACTTCACCATGATATTCATCCACAACACAACATGAATACCAAACTTATTGAAACATTAAACGACACCCTACAAAGATACCTTACAGTTTACACGGGAACAGATCCCACACAAAGACCAGGTATACCTAAAATAAACATAAACAGCAAAACAGGGGAAATTTTATCTTACATGAACACACATATCTTACCACAGTACATTGAAGAAAATCTGTCTTTAGAATACATACACCTACTTATTTACACTGGGGCTTTTACAGTTATATCCACACTGGGTAGGAAACCAATCCATAAAAACACACAAAATTCATATACCCAACAGAAACCTAAATGGCAAAAGCGGATTGAGTCTGAGATTGACGAAATCCGCAAGCAGTTAGGTAGACTTACACAGTACACTAAAAACAACACTTCATCAAAGCAGAACAAACGCCTCAGACAATTATTTAAGAAGATTAAAACACACACCAGACATGAGCAGCACAATCAACACATTACAGAATATATGGACACATTAAAACAAAAGTTAGCTGCAAAAACACAACGCCTGAAGAGATACAAAACATGCACTCAGCGCAAACAGCAGAACAAGTTATTCGCAAACAATGAGAAGACATTCTATAAGCAGTTAAACAAAGATTATACACAGACACAAAACACTGGTCTGCCAACACAAACAGCACTCCAATATTATTGGTCGTCTCTTTGGTCTGTCTCAGTTGAACATAATAGGGAAGCTAGCTGGATCAGGGAAGAGGAGCAATTAGCATCCACACTATCAAACATGCCTTATACTGACATAACAGCAGATGAACTCTCACAAGTCATTAAACGTACTCACAATTGGAAGGCTCCAGGTGTAGATAGGATTCAGAACTTTTGGTATAAGCGCTTCACCTGTTTGCATCTGGCCCTTGCAAAACAGATCTCCAACACTTTGCAAACACCACAGAGATTGCCACATTTCCTCACACAAGGAATAACATACATGGTACCAAAGTCACATAACACTACAGATCCCACACAATATAGACCTATCACATGCTTGCCGACACTTTACAAAATTATAACTGCCTGTATCGCAAACAAAATTTATACACACATAGACACAAACAACATTCTCACTGAGCAACAAAAGGGATGCCGTAGAAACCACATGGGTTGTAAGGAGCAACTCCTGATAGACAGTGTGGTCCTACGGCAAACTCACAATAAACATCGACACCTCATGCAGCCTACATTGATTACAAAAAGGCCTTTGATAGTGTCCCACACTCATGGCTTTTATATACACTACGATTATATAAAATAAACCCTACACTTATCACTTTTTTAGAAAGTACAATGCTGCATTGGAGAACTACACTACACCTCACACTCAACAGTGAAACCATCACGACTGACAAAATACAGATAAACCGGGGCATCTTCCAGGGTGACTCACTGAGCCCACTCTGGTTTTGTCTTGCACTAAATGCACTTTCCAACAGACTGAACAGCACAACTTACGGCTACACAATTAAACATAATAAAAGCTGCCACTACACGCTCTCACACTTACTCTACATGGACGACATGAAAATCTACGCCTCCACACAAACACAAATGCACCAATTACTTGACATTACCTTGACATTACTGGTTGGACAAATGCAAAACCATTCACATTGAAAATGGAGTACTCAGGAAAGGGGGTTTCACATTAGATGAACCAGATCACACTGCTGCTAAGGAAAATGACGAATTTTACAAATATCTAGGATTTAAGCAAGCCAAGCTTCTGGAGCACAAACACATAAAGAATACACTCACTAAACAATATCTTCATAGGCTAGAGACAATACTTAAAACGCACTTAAATTCCAGAAATTTAATCAAGGCCATCAATGCTTATGCCACGCCAATACTTTCCTACTCCTTTAGAGTCATACAGTGGACACACACAGATCTTGAGGGACTTGAAAGGAAACAACGTAAACTGCTTACAGAGCACAGAAAGCACCATCCACACGCAGCTATTGAAAGACTCACCCTGCCTCGTTCAGAGGGAGGCAGAGGTCTTATTGACATAACAGATCTACACCAGAAACAGACTCAGTCACTCGGAGAATTCTTTCACTCTAAACAACACACATCACCATTACACAAAGCAGTCTGCATGGCTGATACAAAATACACACCTCTGAATCTGAACAGCATGCAGAACACCCATAACATTCCTACAACATGCACTAAACTTCAATCATGGCTCGGAAAGCAACTCCACGGTAGACATCCTTCTGACCTCAACCAGCCACACGTCGACAAAAAAGCGTCGAACTTTTGGTTGAGTGAAGGGAGTCTCTTTGCGGAAACTGAAGGAACCATGATTGCCATACAAGACCAGGTTATTAACACTAAAAGCTACAGAAAACATATTATCAAAGAATCGACTGACGGGTCTTGCAGGAAATGCCATATCGCAGAGGAAACCATCCAACACGTCATATCCAGTTGCAAAATACTCACGCAGACAGATTATTTGCACAGACATAACCAGGTAGCCAACATCATACATCAACATCTAGCTAAGATACACAAGCTAAGGGACATTCACACTCCTTACTATAAATATATCCCCGACACTGTCTTAGAGAACACCACACATAAACTATATTTTGACAGAGCTATAATCACTGACAAAACTATCCCTCATAACAGACCAGACATTACACTAGTAAATAAGCAAAACAAAGTGAATTACATAATTGATATCTCCATCCCCAATACACACAATTTACAAAAGACATACACTGACAAAATCACTAAATATACGGATCTTGCACACGAAATAAAACGCCTTTGGGGAGTTAACAGAGTACACATTGTTCCTATCATTCTTTCTGCCACTGGGGTTATTCCACACTCGCTACACAAAAGCCTGTCAACACTAAATTTAAACCCACACTTATACAAAACCTTACAGAAAGCCACAATTCTAAACACATGTCACATAGTAAGGAAATTCCTACACTCAAACATCAATACTCCCACGAGTGGATAACTTTCCCTCCCTCGCATTTGAGTCCCTTGGGCTTTGGTCCTCTTTTGGGTCCGCCTCTGGGATTGGCTTCCGGAGTTGATCCGAGTTTGGCTTCCCCAAACATTGACAATAATAATAATAAAAGAAGAAAAAAAACATTCATCAAGAACTGATCCTTTGATCCTTAATTTACTGTTCTTCAATTTAACAAGCATAATTAATGAGGATTTGAAATTTAGAAATTTGCACAGGGGTCCGAATAACGGAATCGTTATTCGCACACGGGGCTCGCAAACGCATCGAGTTATACAATTTCCTTATAAACTGGAAAGTCGACATCGCTTTCGTGTGCGAGACACACCTGAAATCATCTCAAGAGTTCAAATTGCCCGGCTACCATATCCGAATAACGGATTTGTTATTCGCACCCGGGTCCGAATAACGCATGCCTGATTTATTGACCCATTAATGTTTACAAACTTAGCATTTCAGTATGATATTTCAGACAGTTCGGAGTTTTTATTCCCGTGGAAAAGTCTTGATGATATGCTGAATGTGGCCACCACGAACGTTTTGAACAGCTCGCAGCCGAATGGTGAAGTTGTGCATAACTCTATCCAGGATTTCTGCATC